>PVJD01005857.1:0-107858 GCA_004026545.1 Mormoops blainvillei | reverse complement strand
AGGATCTGTCTTAACGTTTTAAGTGATAGCTTAGCTTCTATAATTATTAATAAATAATCATTATAATCTAAAGCATAATAATGCTTAATAATGAGCCTAATAATAACTTTATTAGACTGGAAAGAACAATTTCCCAAACAACTGAACAAGTTTTCCTATACCCTTACCCTTGTATTGGTAATTTCAGAGATTACCACTAACTTTAATTGTTTGGTTTAGTGTTTTAAATGATGCTTCAAGCAGCCATGCTAAATGACACTAAAGAACTCAAGTCAGATAGACCAAGGTTATAATTCAAGATTTTCAAATACATTAAATAGAGTAACATATATTTGTTTCTTATATACTTATCTGTAGTATTATTTATATAATTAACATACACTAAACTTCACATATTTAAAGTATACAATTTGATAACTTTGATACTTGTGTACTCTCAGAAAACCATCAGCATGGTCAAGGCAATAAACATAACCATCACCTGCAAAAATTTTCTTGTGGTCCTTTATAATCCCTTCCCCCTGCCCTTCCCTACTCCCCAATCCCTGTTACATGCAACCACTGATCTTCTGTCACTAGGTCAGATTGAATTTTCCTTTTTTTTTTTTGTATATTTTATTGAGTATGCTATTACAGTTGTCCCATTTTTCTCCCCTTCATCCCCTCTGCCCTGCACCCATCCCATCTTCCCCACACCTCTTAGTCCATGTCCATGGGCTGCACACACCAGTTCTTTGGCTTCCTAATTTCCCACACTACTCCCATCCTCCCCCTGTCCACTATACATATTTTTATCAATATTTTCCTGCCACCATTTTCCCCAGCCCCTACCCACCCCCACCTCTCACACTCAATCCTTCCCCAATTTGGTTTTGTCCATGGGTCCTTTATGCATGTTCCTTGATGACCCTTCCCCTCCCTTTCCCCTATCATCCCCCTCCCTCCTCCCCTCTGGTTACTGTCAGTTTGTTTTTTATTTCAGTGTTGCTGGCTATGTTTTGCTTGCTTGTTTATTTTGTTGATTAGGTTCCACTTATAGGTGAGATCATACGGTATCTGTCTTTCACCTCCTGGCTTATTTCACTTAGCATAATACTCTCCAGTTCCATCCATGCTGTTGGAAGGGTAGTAGCTCCTTCTTCCTTTCTGTTGCATGGTATTCCATTGTGTAGATGTACCATATTATGTAACTATAATCATACAGTATTTATCTTACTTGTCCAGCAAAATGATTCTGATACCATTACTACTGTTTCATGAATCAATAGTTGTTCCTTGTATTGTCATGTAGTATTCCATTATAAGGATATACCACAAATTATTTATTTGTTCATCCAGTGATGGATATTTGAACTGTTTCCAGTTTGCCCCTATTACAAAGAGTTCCTAAGAATATCTGTGTAAAAGACTTGTGTTAACATACACTTCCATTTCTCTTGGTAGAATTCACTTAAGTGAATGTTTAATGTTTTTTTTTAACTGTCAACTGCTTCCAATTTTAACCCCACAGCAGTAACCAGGGTTGAGTTTGTGGCATCCTTACCAACCCTCTTGTTGGCCTTTTTGATTAGAATCATTCCAGTGGCTGTATGGTGGTTTCTCATTGTGTGTTTACTTTACTTTCCCCTAATGGTTAATGATGTCAAGCATCCTTTCATATATTTATTTGTCATCCATATATTTTTTGGTAGACTATCTGTACAATTTTTTGCCCATTTTTAATTAGGTTTCTTTGTTTTATTGTTCTTGTAATTTGAATGTTCCTTCCATATTCTGATTTAAATGTTTTTTAAATATGTGATTTGCAATATATTTTTCTAATAAGTGGCTTTCTTTTACATTTGCTTCATAGTGTACTCCAAATAAATGCACTTCTTAATTTTAATAAAGATCAATATATTATTTTGTTTTCTTTTGGGGAGGTTATGCTATTAATGTGTGTGTTTATGCTATTAATGTTGTGCTTAGCCAAGATAACAAAGATTATCTTCTACGTTTACTTCCAGTTGTCTTTTATATTGTCAGGTTTTACACTTAGGTACATGTAACACTTTTAATTAATTTTTACATGTTACAATGAATGGATCAAGTTTTATTTTTGGTTTATTTTGCAGCTGGTTCTCTAATTGTTCCAGTATCATTTGTTGGAAACATTGATCTTTCTCCATTGAATTGTCTTTCTTAAAAATCATTTGACCAAGATGGTGGCCACCATGAAGAAGGAGGCTGCAGAAGATGTCAATGTTACATTTGAAGATCAGCAAAAGATAAACAAATTTGCACAGAATACAAGTAGAATCACAGAGCTGAAGGAAGACACAGATGTCAAAAGGAAACAGATGCAAAATTTAGAAGATGCTTGTGAGGACATCACGCTTGCAGATGACGACTGCTTGATGATACCTTATCAAATTAGTGATATTTTCATTAGCCATTCTCAAGAAGAAACACAAGAAATGTTAGAAGAAACACAGAAAAATTTGCAAGAAGAAATTGACACCTTAGAATCCAGAGTGTACTCCAGTTGATGTTAGCAGATTTGAAAGTTCAGTTAATATGCAAAATTTGGGAGTAACATAAACCTTGAAGCTGATGAAAGCTAAACATGTTATAATACTTTTAAAAAATTGTTTAATAAACTTAAATAGTGTTTAAATAATAATTTCCCTTCTTCAAATGATAAGGAAAGCAAAATTTCTTTTTTAGAAAATTTTCATTTGTTTAACGGAAATGCCTATTTTCACATCTTGTTTATTTACTTTATATTTTTAAAAGACGGTGTCATCTATGTATTTTACATTAACAATTACATCAAGTATATGGGTTATATGTCATGTCATTAAAATCAGTTAAGCAATCTTTTATGTTTCTATATTATCATTTAGAATATCTGTTGCAATTTTTATCAGAAAATTTAACAGTTCTTACCATGTTGCTTATTTGCTTATTTCAGTTGCTATTTAGAGATGGCAAAATAACTCCAGAAAGCTCTAATCCTAAAAAAAATAATAATAATAATTTGATTGTGTAAGTTTGAGCTTTTATATGGCTTATTTATTCTGTTTGCTTAATCTATTTCTCTACTTTCACACCAATGCCACATTGTTTGATAAGGTAATAAGTAATACAATATCTGGAAACAGGTATTATAAGTCCTCCAGCTTTGTTTCTCTTTTCATAGTTATTTTTTGGTAGTTCTAGGTCATTTTTGTTTCCACAAAATTTAAAAATCACCTTGTGTAGCACTACCAAAATGCCTGTTGGGATTTTAATTGGGATTTTATTGAATCTATAGATCGGTTTAAGGAAAGTGGCATCTTAAGAGTATTATTTTTTCAAGCAAAACATGGTTCTTAGTTTTCTCAAATAATTTGTATTTTAAAAGTTTATATCAACAATGTTTGGTAGTTGCCTGTGTATAAGTTTTACACATCTTTAGTTAAACTTAACTCTAAATATTTCATTTTTGATGCTTTTTAAAAATGGTATTACTTTAATTCCAATTGATCATTGCTAGTATATAAAAATTATACTAAATATCTATTACTGACCTTGTATCCTACAACCCTGCTAAACTCACTTCCTGTTTCTAGGAAATTTTTTTGTGGATTCTGTAGGATTTTTACATAGACAACCCTACCATCTGGGAATACTGACAGCATTCAATTCTTCTGTTCTAATTTTGATGTCTTTCATATTGTCTTGCTAATAGTTTTGGCTAGAACCTCCAGTACTATGTTAAACAGAAGTGGTGAAAGAGAATACTCTTGACTTGATCTTAAGGGGAAAGACTTTATCATTAAGGATGATGTACATGTAGATTTTTCATATATTACTTTATCAGAGTGAGAAATTTTCCTTTATTCAGTTTGCTGAGAATTGTTATCAGTAATGAATATTTAATTTTGTCAATGCCTTTTCAGTATCTATCAAAATGATCCTAAGTTTTGTCTTATTTGGTCCATTAATATGATGAATTACACTGATTGATTTTCAAATGTTAAACTAACCTTGTATTCCCAGTATTAACCCACTTGGTTATGTTTAATTATCTTTTAAAAAATGTTAATGGATTATTTCATAATATTTTGTTAATTGTTTTTCCATCAATGTTTATGAATGGTATCAGTTTATAATTTTTCTTCTAATATCTTTTCTGGTTTTGGAACTTGGGTAATGTTGCTCTCATTTTATGAATTGGTAAGTGTTCTACCTTGCTTATTTTCTGGAACTCTTTGTGGAGACTTTGTATTATTTCTTCCTTTAAAAATTGTAAAATTCCCAAGTGAAGCTACCTAAACCTGGAGCTTTCCTTGTGGGAAAATTTTAAACTACAAATTCGATTTCCTTTATAGACAAGGCAATTCTGAATTTCTATTATTCTAGAGTGAATTTTGAATTTTGGTAGTATATTTTTTTCAAGATTTGATCCATTTACTCTAAATTATCAGATTTGGGGACATAGGTTTTTGACAATATTCTTTTATTATCCTTTTAGCATAAGTAGCACCTATATCTATGTCAGCTATAAAACTCCTAATAATAATTTGTGTTACCTTTCTCTTTGTTCTGAACAGCCTAGGTAGAGGTTTATCCATTTTTCTGACCCATGCAAAGAAGCAGATTTTGGCCTCATTAATTTTCTTTTTTGATTTAAATTTTATTTTATTGAGTTCTGCCAATATATTTATTAATTTCTTACATCTGTATATTCGGCCTTAGTAAGCACTTCTTTCAGTCTCTTAAGATAGAAACAGAAGTCAATGATTTAGACTTTTTCTCTGTTCTGATATAAAGCATTTATGGCTATAAATTATTCTGTAAGCACTGCTTTAGCTGTATCCCACAATATTGATGAATTACATTTTGATTTTCATCCTAATTTCAATATTGATTTTTTTGACCCATGGGATATATAGAATTATATTATTTGGTATTCAAATTTGAGGACCTTTCTGGAATTCTTTTGGTTATTGATTTCCAATTCAACTCTATTTTCAGGGAGCATACTCTGTAAGATTTGAGTCCTTTTAAATTTAGAGAAGCTTGTTTTATGGCCCAAAATGTGTTCTGATTTGATGAATGTACTGTGTGTACTTTAAAAGGATGTGCATTCTGCTCTCATTGAATGTAGCATTCTGTAATTGTAAGATCAAATTGGTTGATAGTGTTGTTCCAGTATTCTGTCTTGAGGATTTTCCACCTAATTGTTCCATAATTATTGAAAAGCAGTATTGAAATCTCTAATTGTGTATTTTTCTTTTCTCTTACAGTTTAATCACATTTTTCTTCATTTACTTTTGACATGTTATTCCCTGCATCGGATTGTTATGTCTTCAGAAACCTACTCTGTATGAGATTAATATAGATACTTCATCTCTCTTCTGAGGAGAGCTACTATGATATAATTCTTCTATCTCTTACTTGTATATGTTTTTATATATTTAAAGTGGATTTTTTTAATTTTAAAAAGATTTTATTCATTTATTTCTAGACAGAAGGGAAGGGAGGGAGAAAAAGAGAAAGAGAAACACCAATGTATGGTTGCCTCTTTCATGCCCCCTTGGGACCTGGCCTGCAACCCAGGCATGTGTCCTGACTGGGAATCAAACCAGTGACCCTTTGGTTTACAGGCTATTGCTCAGTCTGCTGAGCCACACTAGCCAGGGCTTAAAGTGGATTTCTTATAGGCAACAAATAGTTGGGTCTTTTTTATCCAAATTGTCAATCTCACCTTCAGTATAATGTTTAGACAACTAACATTAATTGTAATATCTTATAATCTTGAGTGTAAATCTGTCATCTTGCTGTTTGTTTTTTATTTGATTAGTCTGTTCTTGTTCTCTTATTCCCAATTTTTTTTATTCAGTTGGCTTATTATTTATTGTTGTTCAGTTATAGTTGTCTCTCATTTTTCCCCATTACTCACCCCTACCCCATCCCCCCACTCCCACAGTCAGTCCCCACATTGTCCATGCCCATGAGTCTTCTATTTATGTTTCTTTGTTTGCCCCTTTCCCTTCTTTCACCCATTATCCCTCTCGCCCATCATAAACGAATTAATGTTCCTTTCTTCACTGAGCCATTGGGCAATAGTATGGGCATAAAAAAAGAAACATGCATGTCAATTGAAATAGATAACTACAGAGAGTGAATTGGGGTCAGCTGTCATTTCTCCACAGGCTCCTCTAATACAACTCACTCCATTTCAGCAGTTACCATGTGCTGTGATGAACTTTTGTTCCCCTCCTGGCTATGTTACTGATGAATTCTCAGGGCAAGTAACTCAATATGACTTTCAGGTGACCATAAAACAATTGGAAAACAGTGGGCTGAATTTAAATGACAGAAGTATTTATTGGCTAGCACTGTGTTCTTCAAAAAGTCTAAAGCAGCATGTCTTTATGGAGGTACCCAGTCTCCATCACCTTTCATGTGCCCTATCACCTCCCCCGGGCTGCTTTACACATCCACAGGCCCTGCCCGGCCCCCAGAACATTGGTGCTTGGGACCCCTGCAGAAAAAAACACTATTCTAGTGGGTCTACTACCATGTCATCCCCTTAGCAAGTTATCAAAAGGATGTCACATTGTCCTTTCAATCACAGTAACTAACTTGAGACCACCTCCAAAACTTAAAAAAATATATATATAGATTAATAGGTGAAACCTACTGGAGCTGAAGACAACTAACAAACATTGAAACACTATTAAAAATATATAGAAGGCTTGACTAAAGATATAACATATTTCTGCATAAAAAGTTCATTAAAATAACAATTTCATTGAGGTATAATTTTAGTATCAGAAAATTCACCCTTTTTAACTGAACCACTCAATGACTTTTTAATAAATTTATAGAATTTGCCTACCATAACCCAAGTTTATTTTTATACTCACTAAAATTGTATTTAAACTTCCAATGGGAATTTGGGGCAGGGGAAGGGTTAGGGGTGGATAGGATAGGAGCTTGACAAAATGATTCTAAAATTTATTTGGGAAAACAATGTGTAAAAGTAGACAAAAATGTTTTCAGAAAGAAGAGTACCCTAAAAATAATATCCTAAAAAGAGTAACCTAAAAAATTAACAAACATACTGTAAAGCTCTAATAATCAAGGGTATGTGGTACTACCCAAAGCTGATAAGTATAGTCATGAAATGGATCTCAGAATATACAAAAATTTTTAACTGATAAGTGTAATTTTTAAAAATGTAACTCAAAACATTGTAATAGTAGAGGAAATTTTATTTAATAAGGTAATACTTATGCATTAGATTAATTTGGGAACAATTTTTTTCATTCTCAGCTTACATCTTTGACCCACATGTACTCCAAATCATCTAAAGAGTTGAGAAAAAATTATAACAGGGATTTTTTAAAGCATGAAAGCAATAACAGTCATAAATTTGATAATTCAAGCATTGAATACTCTATATACCTAGCACATTAAAACATAATTAAATAGCCAAAAAGGTAGGAAAGCTTTTTATAATAAATAGGACATATGTTTATAAGCCTAATATAGAGAACACTATAACAAGTCAACAAGAAAAATACAGATCTTAATAGAAAAATAGGTGCCAGTGTTTGGATTCTTCAGAAAGCAATATGGAGACAAAGTTTAGTGTTTACGATGTTTTGGGGAAGTGCCTTTAGAATTGATATCTATGGAAGAGGGGACAAGACAGGGTTAGGAAGAAGGTGAAAAAAAGTTGTGATATAAGCCTGACAGACAACCTTGCACTGGGGCTAGGAAGAGGGGAGGGAAAGGGTTGAGCTCTGGAGCCTGAATAGCTTCAGAATCGTCCCAAGTTGAACCAAGATGTCCATCCCTTCTTACCTCCACATCTATAGTTCCACACTGGCAAGAAACGTGATCTCTGACTAGTCAACCTTGCAGCTAATGTAATCCCTGAAAGGACTGACAGCTGAAGGGTGTCTACTAACAGCACAACCAGTTCCTCCAGGAACAAGCCTTTGAAGTGAATCCTTGGACAGGTCATCTCCATGCCGACCACAGTGGGTAAAGAACATGACCACACAATTAGTAACCACACCAAAGTAAAGAAAAAACATGTGAAACAATGTTTAAATTCACCGATAATATAATGCACATCAAAATACTGATGATATAGCACCTTGCCTATCAAATTATCAATCACTTGCAATTTTAATAATAGTAAATTCTGTGTACTTATTATGTGCTAGATCCTGCATTAAGAGATTTAAATCTACTTTCCCATTTAATTCTCACAACACTATGAAATTTGTGGTATTATTTTAATCCCAAGTTTACAAGTGAAAAAAATAATACACAGAAAGTTTACTCAACTTGCTAAAGAAGACACAGTTATTAAGTGGCAAAACTGAGGTCTGTTCTCTTAACCAGACCCTAATATGCTAAGTGCCTTCTTAAAATAAGAACCGGCAATCATTGCAGGGAGCAGCAAGCCCAGCACTGGCTGGCCTGCTCCTGGAAAAAAATGTGCATAAGACCAGCGTTTTGAACAGCCAGTTAGTAATATTGCCTTGAAAATGTTCATACCCAAATATTTATGGCAAAAAACTTTAAACAATCTAAAATAAATAAAATGTGGTATATTCATATGATGAAATATACTACAGCCATTAAAAAATACTGTCTTAAAAACACTGGAGATTGCAGAAATGCTTAGCATATAATGTTTAGTTTATAAAAAAAAAAAACAAGCACAGAGACAAGCCACTACATGCAGTCTGGTCCTAAATGTATGTATACGTGATTGCATACACATACACACGTAATTATAAGAAATATACTAAAGGTCTGCAGACATATCTTTAGTAGGATTACAAGTCGTTTTTACTTTATTTTTCTACTGTTCTATATTTTCCAATTTTCTACAATAAACAGATTACCTGCATAATAAAAAAGGTTATCTTTTAGCTTTTAACTAAATCTTGTGATAAAATACTCTGACTATTCATATAAAAACATTGAGAATATATTCTTTTTAAAAAATATATTTTTAAAGTATATTTTATTGACTATGCTATTACAATTGTCACATTTTTTCCTCCCCTTTGAATTTCGAGCTGTTGTTCCACTTATTAATGCAGTCATTGGATGCTTCTTTAATGTGCCAGACCAGAAATCGAACCCTCAACCTTGGTATATCAGGATGATGCTCTAACCAACTGAGCTACCAGGCCAGTGCCAGAACATATTCTTGTTTTGTTTTGTTTTTTTAATTGTATTTTTTCTATTACCATTTATCCCTCTTATACCCTCTCCCACCTCCAACTATCCCTCCTCCCCTCCCCCACAATCACTACCATCTCAATGTCCACGTGTGCTTTTTCTTTTTTGCTCAATCCCTCCACCCCCTAATCATCCTCCTCCAGAGCTGTGTCATATACAAATCCTCAGCTAGAGAAGCTGTGTCATACAAATCCTCAGCTAGACATTTAAGCAGATGAGAACCAGAACAAGTCCATGTTACATTGAATGGTAAGAAATATTAACCCTTTTGGCCAATCTCCTCCAACAACTCATCTCAAGGTGTTTCTTTGGGTTGCCTATCTGCTTAGTTAGATTTCCTGGCACTAACAGGTGGCTTACTTACATTACCTTGGTGAAGTACCTCAAAAATATTGTCCTTAGACCTCTGATTCTCAACTACATAGAGTACTAGGTTATCTGAGTAAAGATAATATTAGAGATAATGAAAACTGAGATTTTTGTTTTCCCTGACAGGTTTGAGATAATCATAGAAACATGAGCACATGCTTTTAGCCACTTACTATGCAGCCTGCTACAAATTTAAAATAATTCAATTTAGGATCTTCAGTGACAGCTAACTTCACTAATTTAAGTCACCATTATGCATCTGAAATATTCACTGTGGCAATAACAGTTGATAAGTCTTAACTAAATGGCTACTATTCCGTTCTGTAGATGATATTTTTCACGTGAAGTTGGACAGCCTACCAGATTATTTTCCAAGGGTGCTGTGTTTCATTAAGGGTTCATTTTTTTTTTCTCTTCACTTACCTCCTAGAACAAAAGGAACGTTTCAAGCTTTCAAATGAGTTGGTGCAGTGGTTGAACCAGAGAGCTCGAGAGGCTCCTCAGCTCGTTTAGAAGCGTGCAGGTTGTGGGGAGCCAACCCTAAGTTTATGGAAAGCCAGGCCACGGAGCTCTGATGGCTTGAGCCACCTCTTGTTTCTGAGCTGCCTCTTGCGTTGATTTCTCAGGGCCCCACAGAGGGAGTGCCAAGTGTCTAGTCCTTCCATGTGTGCCAGTGACAGCTACTGCGAGGGTCATGAGAATCATGAAAGCTATTCAGAGTTCTAGCAGCTGTTTTAATAAAGTTGTAAGGATATGTCATGGCAAGCATATTTATTGCTTGTTGATAAACTGTATCCAGGGACAACTTCTACTTTTGAACTGTATTTTTTTTAGCATGAACTATTGCTACATTTTCCCAAGGCCAAACATCAAAATAGCCTTTTTGTCAGTAATGAAAATCATCTGTTTCTAGTTCCTGAATTTCACAATGCTGGATTTAGAACAACAACCTATGATAAGCAATTTATTTGGTAAATTCTGTGGTTTTTATCCTTTGATATGCAAACTAATGGTAAGTATTATTACCCCCTGTAAACTGAACTGATGAAATGATAGGAGATACTCAGGTTTAATGGCTAGACTTAAATGAAGTTTCACTTCTCATGTATTTCCTTTTTGAAAGATTGTATTTATTTATTTTTAGAGAGAGAGGAAGGTAGGGGGAAAGAGAGGGAGAGAAACATCGATACAAGGGTGAAACATCAATTGGTTGCTTCTCGTACACACCTTGTCCGGGGACTGAACCTGCAATCCCGGTGTGTGCCCAGACTAGGAATCAAACTGGCGAACCTTTACTCTGCAGGTCGATGCCCAACCAACTGAACCACACCAGTCAGGGCCTCAGGTATTTCTGAGGCCCACATTCATGCAGTACCCCAGGTGAATCTCTTTGGAAATTATAAAAATGTCAGTCCTGATTAAACCAACAGGAACCAATGGACGATCTCATAATAAATTTTATATGTAATGAAATCCTACCACATGGCTCAGAAAAAATTAATCAGTGTTAACCCAATGGCTTTGCAGCATAAGCAGCAAAAAGCCATGTCTAGGTTTGTCCCTGTACTCCTATATAAAATCATATAGTTCCTTCCTGGTAGAGCTACACTTTGAAAATGATGGTGAACTCTATCATTGCTAGTAGGTAGCTATAGGGAAGCTCTAATTCCAGGGAGTACATTAGAGCCCACAGGGAGATAAAAACAACTGATTGAGGAGATAATTTTAAAACTGCCTGGCAGCACTCTGAAGAGCTTTGAATGGGTCCAAGCTATACTGAATTCAGGTGAGAGCCCTTAGGAAGAACCACCCACCTCCAAGACCTGAAGACCTTGACAAGCAACCCAACAGACCACTGGGATTTTAAACTCTTTTAATTGGAAGCTTCTATTTCTTCCATGGTGAAACAGTGGGGAAAAAAGATCAGAAGCAAGGGAAATTTTAAGAAAACACAAAAAAAAAGAGGAAGGAAAAACTAAAGGGAGAGCACACATTATTTTCAGCACTAAATTATATAAAAATTAATATAATTTATTCATTTTATAGTGCTCCTTCATTTAACCCTCACATCACTCTTATGGGGTATTGGTATAATTTTCACGTCATACATGAGGAAAATGAAAGTCAAAGAGGTTTTATAAAACCTTGCCTAATGTCAAATAGCTCATAAATGTCAATATCAGATCTGTGAATTTTTACCATAGATCATCGCCTCTCCCACCTGCCCTACTTGCTCTATATGACCAAGGAATTGTTTGCTTTTTTGCCCCCACAAATTTGCTGTGTGAATAGAATAGTAATTATCTTCTGAGGTTAATGTTCTAGAAAAGCTGAATTGTCAGCAGGTGAGTTTCAAAAATGCAGTACCTTATATTCTTTCAAATTAGTGTTTTGGGTTTTTTTGGATAAATTCCCAGGAGTGGAATCACTGGGTCAAAAGGTAGTTCTATTTTTAATTTTTTTTTAGGTAACTCCATACTGCTTTCCACAGTGGCTGTACCAGTTTGCATTCCCACCAACAATGCAAAAGTGCTCCCCACTCTCCACATCCTCACCAGCACTTGCTGTTTGTTGATTTATTAATGATAGCCATTCTGACTGGTGTGAGGTGATATCTCATTGTGGTTTTAATTTGCATTTCTCTGATGATTAGTGACATTGAGCATCTTTTCATGTACCTATTGGCCATCTGTATGACCTCTTTGAAGAAGTGCCTATTTAGGTCCCTTATCTATTTATAATTGAATTGCTTGGGTTTTTGGTGTTGAGTTTTGTAAGTTCTTTATAAATTTTGGGTGTTAACCCCTTAACAGATGTATCAGCAAATATGTTCTCCCATTCAGTGGGTTGTCTTTATTTTGCTGATTGTTTCCTTTTCTGTGCAAAACCCTTTTTGTTCCATGCAGTCCCATTTTCTTTTGTATCCCTTGCCTGAGGAGATATATCAGAAAAAATATTGCTCCAAGCGATGTCTGAGGTTTTACTATGTTTTCTTCTAGGATTTCTGTGGTTTCAGGTGTAACATTTAAGTCATTAATCCATTTTGAATTTATTTTTGTGTGCGACATAGGAAGGTGGTCTAATTTCATTTTTGCATGTATCTGTCCAATATTCCCAATGCCATTTATTGAATAAACTATCTTTAGCCCATTGTATGTGTTTACTTCCTTTGTCAAATATTAATTTAGTATAAAGGTGTGGGTTTATTTCTGGGCTCTCTATTCTGTTCCATTTACTATGTGTCTGTTTTTATGCCAAGACCATGCTTTTTTTGATTACTATGGCCTTATTATGTAGCATGATTCCTCCAATTTTGTTCTTCTTTCTCAAGATAAATATTGCTATTTGGGGCCTTTTGTGATTCCAGATAACTTTTTGGAATATTTGTTCTAGTTCTGTTAAATATGTCAATGTTATCTTGATGTTCATTGTAGTGTTATTTACAATCGCCAAGATTTGGAAGCAGCCCAAGTGTCCCTCAGTAGATGAGTGGATAAAACAACTATGGGACATTTACACAATGGAGTACTATTCAATCATAAAAACGAAAAAAATTTTACCCTTTGTGACAGCAGGCATGGACCTAGAGAACATTATGCTAAGTGAAATAAGCCAATCAGAGAAAGACAAATACTATATGACTTCACTCATACATGGAATCTAATGAACAAACTGAACGAACAAGGAAAATGGGGACAGACAGGCAGAGAGTAGGATGACAGCTAGTGGGGGGTTAGTGAGTAGAAGGGTTCAGCAAAAAAGAAAAAAAACTCATGGACATGAACAACAGTGTGGTGATTGCTGTGGGGGAGGGTTTGGGTGAAAGTAGAAGACCATATAAAGAGGATAAATGATAATGGGAAAAAACGCAATAAAAATAAATTTTTAATAAATGTAATCCTCACCAGAGTGGTTGTGGTCTGGGAAGATCTAAATATCTAAACCTAATTTTCCATCTTTATTGTTTAGCAATACCTCTCTGACACTCCTTGCCCAGATCTATTAGCTCAAATCTCCAGATCTTGGTCTCACTGGTGATATATTAAGGGTCTCTCCCAAAAAATGTCACTTCCTAGTCTAAGATATTTATCACTTTTTTATTTTTTAAAGATTTCATTTATTTTATCTTTAGATAGAGGGGAAGGAAGGGAGGAAGAGAAACACCAATGTGTGGTTGCCTCTCACACGCCCCCTACTGGGGACCTGACCTGCAACCCAGGCATGCGCCCAGACTGGGGAATCAAACCAGCGACTCTTCAGTTTGCAGGAGGATGCTCAATCCATGGAGTTATCCTAGCCAGGGCTATTTATCATTTCTTTAAATTGTGTCTTAATCATTCCATATTTCCTCTCTTAAGCTTCCAGTATAACCTTTTCATGCTCTGTGTTAATACAGTATATTCACTTATACTAAAGGCGGGATCCATAAGCTAAATGGCAAAGGAAAAGAAAAAGAAGTAAAGAATTAAAAGAGGAAGGGAGGAAGAAAAGAGAAAAGAAGCTAGAGAAGAAAGAGAGAGAAATGAAAAAATGAGGAAACAAAGGAGAAAAGAAGTGAAAGGGAGAGAAGAAGGAAGGCAGGGGTAAGGAGAGAAAGAGAGTAAGGAGAAAAACAAGAAAGAAAATGAGGGATAAAAAGGAGGGAAGGGGTCAGGAAAAGGGAACTCAAGTCTCCTGAATTGTATTAGATCATTTTCCCTCCTACAAATCTGTTTATTTTTTTAAATAATAAAATTTTTAGAAATCAAATTTTAAATATCTAGTCCAATACTATATATATATAGAAACTCAACCAAAATCACACAATTAGTGGTAGATTCAATACCATCTTTTCATTATACACCACTATGTTTTCTCCCTATTATAGGTATAATATGGGCTATATTCTCAGAAAGATAAATGGATATACAAGTTGTATGCACATATATATCCAAGGTTTGATTTCATATAATTTGCTTAACTACTTAAGTATTATAAAATATATTATTTAACAAGGTTGCTTAAGAAATTATATTGTTTTATTCAACAATATCAGTTAAACTTCTGATGATAATCTCAAAAATAATAAATACTTCAAGTTTAATCAGCAAGAGTATCTTTTGGTGGAAGTAAAACTTTTATCCCTGGATTTCTGAGTGAACTTATAGACACAGAAAGCCAGTTCCATAAGACTTAATAGTTGTTTAATAGGACTGCTCTAGAAGACCATCAGGATTCCCTTTATTTTTCTAATAAAATAAGAAATATAGTATTTATATCTTTAAAGCAAGCAAAGTGACAGTGTAATGCTTTAAATTTTTTTGCTTTTTAGAAATAGTTTTTATACAAAATATTCATAGGAATAATAAAATGGAGAGATGCCAGATTATTGCAAGATGAGTGGCCTTAAAATAAAAAGTGAATGAAAATTGTAAAGGTCTTCCCCTGTTTTGCGCTTACTTTATAATTAAGTTAAACCTCAAACAGAAGCATTAGAACAACACACACACACACACAGATACACACACGACATAAACTACTGCATTCCATTGTCATCAAAAATGTAAAGCTTAGCTGTCCCGAGGGCAAGTAGAATGAGCTTCTCAGCTATTCATCTGGGTTTCAGTATGGCATCTTGACAAGTAGATAATCTTTAGTACACAAAACAACTCCACAAGTAAAAACCAGTTCAAAGACAACCTTTGCAGAAAGTCAGTTCTTTATTTTGACACAGCATTATTTTAGCACTGGATTAGAAACTAAATTTGTGAAAGATGTTCCAGTAAAATGTTTCTGCTTTTCTTTCTGAAATTTTTGTCTTCAGGTGCTCTAATTAAATTGATTACATTTTAAAAATAGTTGTTTTGATTTTGAAGTGTTATTGTTTCTCCTACCTGCAATGTTAAACAGCATAAACATATTTAAAGGGTTAAGCATATTCTACAACAAAAAAGGTAATAAGGAATGTGTGAATTATAAAAAATGTTGCTACTGTGCCTATGTTTAACTATTTTTAGTAAAATATTTAAATAGCCCCAATTGAAGTCATAGTAACACGTCAAAGATTGTGTGCCTCATGATGATTATAGCTTTGTTGGACTATTAAAGCAACAGACTGTCTTTCATCACACTGAATTCTTTTTTTTTTCAATTTTCTTCCTGCTCAATATATCTTTATATTCAGTTTGAAATACAGATCTATTTTTTTATTTCTAAATTATTTTATAGCTTTCTGAATTTACCTAAAATATTGCTTACTTCAAAATTGAAATGATTTTATTATTCAAGATAATTGATTCATGTGTACATGATTTTTGGATTTTCTAATATGTCAACATGATACATAATAAAAAAAGTAATGTTAACTCTCTAGGTGACCTTTTTTTTTGTTTACTGTGTCAAGTAACAAAATTAACTACAAATACAAAAAGTAGTTAAGGGATACACAAAATAAAAAACTAAAATATTACATCAAAAACATAAAGTGCGGGAGGAGTAAAAATCTAGTGCTTTTAGAATGCATTCAACCATAAAACCTATCAGATTAAGAGAAATAATAATATTATTATTGATAAAGGACTTTGAACCAATGTGCCACAGAATTTTTAAAACATACAATACCTGACTATTTAATCAGGGGCATTGACCTCTTTTCCCTTAGATTGTCAAAGAAAAAATTGGCAACAGCCAACAAAACAATAGCTATCTGGCGTGAATAAATCAAAACTACACCTATTTTTGCCATGTTGGCAAAAAATTAATGTTTTCGTTGTACTGCAGAATTTTGGTATTCATTTTATGTGTGCCTTGAGATAAAAAAGATTAAAAACTGCTGATATAGAATGTATATGTATTATATATACAACTCATGTAACAACTCAAGAAAAAAATATATATATGTAACTCATGGTAACCAAAAACCTACAAAATATACACAAAAAGTAAAGAGAAAGGAATCCAAACATAACACTAAAGAAAGCTAGCAAACCACAGGGAAGACACCAAGAGAAGAAGAAAGGAATAGAGAACTACAAAAACAACCAAAAATCAATTAACAAAATTGCAAATATACACCTAAATGTAAAAGAACTAAAATACTCGATCAAAAGACTTAGGGTAGTTGAAGGGATGAAAAACCAGCCCATCTATATTCTGTCTACAAGACACTTCAGATCAAAAGACACAGAGTGAAAGTGAAGGGATGGAAAAAGATATTACACACAAATAGAAACGAAAAGAAAAAGAAAATTTTGTTAGCAATACTCATATTAGACAAAATAGATTTTAAGACAAAGATTCTAAAAAGAGACACACCCAATATAGGAGCTCCTAAATATATAAAGCAAATATTAAGGATGTAAAAGGAGAAACTGAGATCATTATAATAATAATAGGGGACTTGAATATCCCACTTACATTAATGGATAGATCATCCAGTAGGAGAGCAATAAGGAAACATTGGCCTTAAATGACACATTAGAGAAGATGACTTAATAGATACAAGAAAAAATGCACCCCAAAACTGCAAAATACACAGTCTTTTTAAAGGTACATAGAACATTCTCCAAGATAGATTACATCTTAGACCCCAAAACAATCCTCAATAAATACAAGATTAAAATCATATCAAGCATCTATTCTGACCACAACAGCATGAAACTAAAAATGAACTACAGCAAGAAAACTTTAAAAACACAAACATGTGGAGACTAAATAACATGCTACCAAACAACCAATGGGTCAAAGAAGAAATTAAAGAGAAAATTAAAAGATATCTTGAGACAAATGAAAATAAAAACATAACTCTCCGAAATCTATGGGATGCAGCAAAAGCAAGTCTAAGAGGGAAGTTCATAGCAATACAGGCTTACCTTAAGAAACAAGAAAAATCCCAAATAATCTAACTTTCCATCTAAAGGAACTAGAAAAAGAAAAACAAACAAAATTCCAAGTAAATAAATGAAAGGAAATAATAAAATCAGGGCAGAAATAAATAAAATAGAGACCAAAGAAACCATTAAAAAAAAATAATGAAACTAAAAGTTGATCTTTTGAAGAGAAAAACAAAATTAACAAACCTCTAGTCAAACTCATAAAAAAAAAAAAAAGAGGGCCCAAATAACTAAAATCAGAAATAGAAGAGAAATTATAACTGGCACCACAGAAGTACAAAGGATAATAAAAAATACTGTAAATATGTATATGCCAACAAATTGGACAACCTAGAATGAATGTATAAATTTCTGGAAACCTAACTTTCCAAGATTGAACAGAAAATCCAAGCAGATCAATTACTGATAATGAAATTGAATCAATCAGTAGTCAAAAAAAATTGCTATAAACAGAAGTCCAAGGCCAGACAGCTTCACAGGGAATCTAACCAACATTTAAATAAGAATTAATACTTTTTCTTCTAAAACTATTTTTAAAACTGAAGAGGAAGTAACACTTTCAAACTCATTCTACAAGACCAGCATTACCCTGATACCAAAACCAGATAAAAACGCAACAACGAAATTACAGCCAACATTCCTGAAAAACATAGATGTAAAAATTCTCAACAAAATATAGCAAAACAAATTCAACAACACATTGAAGACTCATACATCATAATCAAATGGGTTTATTCCAGGGCTACAAGGATGGCCAATACACATAAACCACCAACATAACATTCCACATTAATAAAACCAAAAAGTCATAACCTTTTTAATAGAAAAATTATTTAATGAAACTCAATATCCATTTATGATAAAAACTCTCAACCAGGTGGGTAGAGAAGAAACATACCTCAACATAATAAAGGCCATTAATTATAAACCCACAGCTAACATTATACTTAATGGTGAAAAGCTGAAAAATTTTCCTCTAAGATCAGAATGAGACAACAATGTCCCCATCATTGCTCTTATTCAACACAGTACTGGTAGTCATAACCGCAACAATTAACAAAAAAAAAAAAAGAAGAAGAAGAAGAAGAAAGCAAAAGCATCCAAATCAGAAAGGAAGAAGTAAAATTGTCACTATATCCAGATGACATAATACTATGTAGAGAAAACCCTAAAGACACCAACAAAAAACAATTAAAACTAATAAATGAATTCAATGAAGTTACAGGATACAAAATTAATATATAGAAATCTTTTCCACTTTATACACTAATAATCAACTATCAGAAAGAGACATTAAGAAAACAATCTTTTTTAATGCCAGTAGAATTTCTTTATTTCAAGGATAAAATCAAAAACAATTTCATTTACAATTACATCAAAAAGACTAAAAGGAGGTGGAAGATCTGTATTCTGAAAACTATGACATCAATAAAGGAGAGTGAAGATGACTCAAATAAATGGAAGGATATGGTGTACTGATGAGTTGGAAGAATAAATACTGTTAAAATGTCAGTGTTACCCAAAGCAGCCTATAGATTCAGTGCAATCTCTATCAAAATACAAATGATATTTTTTTGCAGAATAAGAACAAATAATTCTACAGCTGTTATGGAACCACTAAATATCCTAAACAGCCAAAGCAATCTTGGGAAAGAACAAAATGGGAGGTATCATGCTCCCTGATTTCAAACCATGTTCAAATCATATACAAAAATAAACTCAAAATGGATTAAAGACTTAAACCATAAAAAAATCATAGAGGAAAACATAAGCAGTGAACCTTTTGACATCAGTCTCAGCAATATATTTTTCTGTATGTTTACCCAGACAATAACAACAAAAGAAAAAATAAACATATGAGACTACATCAAACTAAAAATCTTTTTCACAGCAAAGAAAACTATCAACAAAACTAAAAGACACTTAATTGATGAGAAAAGATATTTGCAAATTGTATATCCCATAAGGGATTAATATCCAAAATATACTAAAAACAAACTCAACTCAACAACAACAAAAATTCCATTAAAAAATTAGC
This sequence comes from Mormoops blainvillei, assembly GCA_004026545.1. Lineage (NCBI taxonomy): Eukaryota > Metazoa > Chordata > Mammalia > Chiroptera > Mormoopidae > Mormoops > Mormoops blainvillei. The sequence continues at coordinate 88,337 of PVJD01005857.1, read as the reverse complement.
AGAGGACCTCAATAGTCATTCTGCAAAGAAGGCATACATGAAAAGATGCTCACCATCACTAATCATCAGAGAAATGTAAATCAAAACTACAATTAGATAGCGTCTAACCCTGTCAGAATGGCTCTTGTCAAAAAGCAAGAATGTGGAGAAAAAGGAATCCTCATACACTGTTGGTGGGATTGTAAATTGGTGAAGCTACTGTGAACAAACATTATGGAGTTTACAAAAAATTAAAAATAGAACATATGACCTAGCAATTCCACTTCTATTTACTCAAATAAACACTAATTAAAAAGATATGTGCACCCCTATGTTCATTGCAGCATTATTTACAATAGTTACCACACACAGGCAACCTAGGTGTCTGTCAATAGACGATTGGATATGGAAGATGTAGTACAGGAACCCTTGTGCATGGTTAGTAGGAATGCAAATTGGTGCAGCCACTATGGAAAACAGTATGGAAGTTGCTCGAAAAATTAAAAACAGAACCACCTGTAACCTGGCATATTCCACTTCTGGGTATATTTTTGAAGAAATCCAAAAAGGTAATTCAAAAATATTTATGCATCCCCATGTTCATTGCACCATTATTTACAATAACCAAGATATGGAAGCAACCCAAGTGCCCAACAATAGATAACTAGATAAAGGAAATGTGGTACATGTATTTGATGGAATATTATTCAATTAAAAAGAATGAAATCTTACCATTTCCAACATGGATGGACCTATAAGGTATTACACTCAGTGAAATAAGTCAAATAGAGAAAGACAAATACTGTATGATTTCACTTATATGTGGAATCTAAAAAACATGAACAAACAAAACAGATAAAAGAGCAAACTAATGGTTATTTGTTCTGATTCACAGATAAAAGAACAAACTGATGGTTGCCAGAGGGGATGTGAGTGGGGTCATGGGTGAAAAAGGTGAAGGGAAATAAAAGATACAAACTTCCAGTTATAAAATAAATGTTATGAATATGTATAGCACAGGACAATATCATAATAATATCGTAACTTTGAATTGTGACAGATGGTTACTAGACTTATCCGGGTGATCACATCATGAGGTACATAAAGTCGAATCACTGTGTTGCACACCTAAAGCTGCTATAATGTATGGCACTACACTTTAATAAAAAATAACTAATAAAAAATAAAACATAATTTAAAAAATAATTTATTGTATTTCTAATTAAATTTGTTGGGGTGACAGTGGTTAATAAAATTATGTAAGTTACAGGTGTGCAATTCTATAACACATCTTCTGTATGGTATGTGTTTACCACCCCAAATCCAGTCTCCTTCCAATACCATTTATCCCCTTTTACCCTCTCCTGCCTCCTCCCTTTCCCTTTGGTAATGACTATACTGTTGTCCAGGAGGATGGTTGCTTTGTTTGCTTAATCCCTGCAGAAAATAAGCTTTTAAAAAAAGAACTATCAGCTTCTCTTGGCCTACTTAACTCTCTGCTCAGACATCGAAGCTTCGCTCAGGAGTCATCTCCTGTAGGAAGTGCCCCTACAGCCCAAGTGTGGCTATTTCCATTCTACTTGTACTCATAAGACCAGGGTATAAGATCCTAGCACAGTGCCTACTTCACAGTAAGCATTCAATAAATGTTTACTGTTGAACTCTTTGTTAACAATCATAAAACTAGTACCTAAAGTAATAATAATAGCTAACATTTACTTTCTAGGTAACCAGTAATATGCTATGCAGTTATTATGAATTATTTTCTTTTATCCAGAGGGCGTCGATGTGAGTTTTCCAAACAGACAGGGCAACATTGTCTGGGATCTTGACAGAAATGTGAATTCTTGGGTCTGACCTCAGACCTAAGGAACTAAGGATTCTGGGGTTGTGTCTCTACAGCCTGAGTTTTAACAAGCCTTCCAGATGATTCTGATACCTGCTAAACTTTTAGAAATAGTACTCTCAGTAGACTTGTCTATTTTGTTCCCTAAAATAATTATTTTATAAAAATGAATAATGTTAAATGAAAATGTACATTCTAAAAGAATCAAAAAGATCCCTATTGTCTTCTAATTTTAGTCTGCAGACTCTTTTTAATAAGAAAAATGTCTCTTATTAAACTTTTACTGCTCTTCATTTTCACTGTAGTTTGCTAATTAAAGTTACTGGATTGTGCGCCCCCCACCCAAACTCAAATATTCTTCATCACCATATATTTGACCCCTTTTATCCCTTGCTGTATAATTTAAAGATAAAAATAAATAAAAATAAAGTTATTGGAACAAACTTGTAACATCATTGTACAATAAGAATTAGTTTAAATCAGTGTTTCTAAAATCTATTCCCACTTTCTTGTTTATATAAGTGGTCATACAGCACACAAACGGTGTCATGACACAATAATATACTTGGTACATCGTACACAATCTAAATTTACTGACACTGTTCACTATAACTTTAGCAGTCAACACTGCAATCTCGAAGTGGTGTTGTAAAGTATAAGAATTAAAATGTGGCAGTTGTTTTCTGTTTTCCCTAATGGTGATGACAAGCCTACATTGCTACATTTTCCTCTTAACAGTATGAGAAGCTTTAGAAAGACAAATAATCAGCTTTATACTATTTACTATGAACAAGCTTCTTCGGGAAAAAAAAGATTGTATATGAAGAATTATGTGTTGCTGTATTACCAGTCATCCTACACTTTTGGGCTTAGAGTGAAAAGATTGATATAAATAGTAAAAGCATTTATTTTTGCTCACAAATCAGCAATTTGAGTAGGGTTCAGAATAAATGGCTTATCTCTACTCCCCGCAATGAGAGCTGGGGCAGCTGCACTAGGGCTTAAATATGCACTTGTGCGGTGGCTCCTCGCATGGCTGGCAAACTGACGTTAGCTCTCAACTAGCGCGGCCAGGGGCCCCTATTCCTTTTTCCAGAGGTTCCTCCATAGGGTTGCTTGGGCTTCCACACGGCCTGGCAGTGGGAGTCCAAGAACAAGGATTCTAAGTAACAGGAAGCAAGAGCTACCATTCTCCTAAAGTCTTGTACAGAAAACCACCACCACTTCCCTTTTACTGTTCACTGCTGGTCAAGTAGTCACAGAACCTACCTAGATTCAAGGAAAGGAACATAGACCCTGAGTCCTTGATGAAAGAAAATGCACAGAATTTATGACTATGTCTAGCATGCCACAGATTGTTTATTCACTTAAATACAGTATAGATTTTGAGCTAATGATATTTCAAGGCTTCTTTGGATATATGCTATTTGCTTTTAGGTTCTTTATAAAAGTATTTCTACTCTTTAAAAGTTTCATAAACTTTTAAAATAAAGTTTAATAAAGTTTTAAAAGTTTTTTAAAGGTTAATCAGAGTGAAGAGAAGAAAAAATAGAAAAACTGAACATACTCAAGAATAAAAAATACAAAGAAGAAATTGAATACCAGCATCACCTACTAAAATTAAGTCTATAACTGAACAAACAGTAAACAACTAATTCATAAAGCATCGCCTGGTAGCCCTGGCTGGTGCGGCTCAGTGGACTGGGCACTGTCCTGGAAGCTGAAAGGTTGCTGGTTGGCTTCCCAGTCAGGGCACTTGCCTGGGTTGCAGGCCAGGTCCCAGCTGGGGGCATGCAAGAGGCAACCAATTAATGTTTCTCTCGCATGCCAGTGTTTCCCTCTCTCCTCCCTAACTTTCCCTCTCTCTAAAAATAAATACATAAAATCTTTTAAAAAATAAAAGAGTCATTTGGTAAACTTACTCCTGTAAGACCTGAGTACTATGTATCATGAAGCAAGCAGATCAAATTCTTAGCATTCTGTGGTCTTAGCGAAAGTGTGTGGATGTAAAAACACAGCTAGTCTTAATTCAAATTGAAAAAACAATGAAACGCGTGCCATTATTAATACAGAAATACTAAATTTCTATGTTTACTCAATAATAGATATTTAATTTTTTATTGAAATATCCAGAAAAATTTTCCTTAATTCTCTACTCCACTAACCTTTGGAACACAAAATAATTTAGAGGAACATTTTTGATAAACTTTAAGAGTTACCAAATATACCAAATATGGAGCAAAAACAGGACTGTAAAAGAGAGCAATTTGAGGGACTGATTCCTTTTTAAATTCAGAAAAAAATAAAAACTTATATGAGTATAGAAATATTTGAGGGAAAATATAACATCCTATGTTACCATGGATTAAAATTTAACTGCATAGAGCAACTAAGAAATATTCTTATATGAGTGGCAAAAGTTTACACTCTAAACCATAAGGCAGGTCTTCCAGTTATTTTGTTACTGATTTGCAAGTCCATTGGTAATGCTTTACTTAACATAGAGATTGACCATGAGTTAGCAAATCATTAAATTTCATAAACACACAAAGTCTAAGAGAAACCAGCAATTTCAAAGAGTAAATAAATGAAAAGAAAATGTATTATTGATACATCCGTAATTTTACAAAGTAGCAGTTAAAAGATACGCATTATTTTATCTATTACATTGTTGAGTAGTAATTAATTTGAAGTAAGGAAGTTGCTTGGAATCATTGCGCATATGCTTCACATGCAGTCAACTGCTTCCCTCTTCTGGCCAAAGGCGGAAGAAAGTTTGGTTTTTACTATCGAATCTGAACAAGATCGTCTTCGCAATCAGCTCTAAAATTAGGTTTTAACAATGAAAATTTACTATATTTTCAATCACCAAGCTAAAATCAATATAACTGAGAAATCACAGGTTAAAATACTTAGGAATTATTTGTAGGTAAGCCGCTGAGCTTTTCATTTGTAAGATTTTCTGTAGTGTATACTTGACGTAAATGTGTTTGCCAGTCTTCGGACTAAGAAACAAGGGTTTCATTGCTCTGAGGTCACTGGGGGTTAATATATTTTGACTGTCAACTAAAATTATTCATAGATAGCGGAATGAGTACTGGTGATTCTTCCCTATAAGAATAGGGAAGAGTGAAAAATTACAAATATAAACTCCAGAGATTTCTACTACAGGTTCTAGAATGAAATACAGTTTCTCTTCCTGATCTTGCTAAGGTTTGCAAGCATTTTGAAAGACAATGACAAGATTAAATCATGAGATTTATAAACCCAAAAATATTTTTAAATTGGAATACCTTAAATTTCCTCATCGGTTCATCTATTTTGGACAAAAAATTTATATTAGTGAAGATTTCAAGAGAAAATAAACTTTCACAAAAAGGGTTTTATAAAATGTTCTTTGCATAATTTATATAATTATAAATCTGTGTGCATGATAGCCACCTTTATTGATATTTCATTCCACATGTCATTCAAAGGAATAAAACCTAGGATAATGAATTCTATTAAAATAAAGATTTGTGAACACATGTGCTGTGAAATATTAATACAAATGAAATAAAGGAACCAAACTTACTGACTTGAGAATATATGAATGCAAACATTATCTGAAGTTAAAATACCGGTTTCTTATTTACTTTTTAAAAATTAAGTTAAAAACCTCTCGGAATGAGCAAACACATTATTAAAAACCAACAAAGATGAACTTGCACTGGTTTTCAAAGAATAATTGACAGATGATGATCATTTTGTCTCCTTCCTTTTGATAAACATACTCATTTCTTTTTAAGATAAAAGATATTTGTGAGTGTGGGCACCTAGTTCTTACTCCTGACTTTAATGGAACTGCCATTAATAATAAACAATGATAGCAATTTCTGGTTTGAGGTATTCTTTATAACATTAAGGAAAAATTTATACAAGTTACCAGGAATAGTTTTTCACATTTTATCTGTTGATGATGTAACTTATATAAACAAATGTTCAATTATTTAACCATCCCTGAATTCCAGGAATAAACTGTTAGTCATATGTCATCATTGATTTTAGTACTAAAATTTATGTACTTATGTTTTATTTAGCACTTTTATCCCTATGCATAAAAAGTTTAGCCTATTTTTTTCTTTGTGCAATTTTTGTCATGTTGCAAGATTTTGCTAACTTTATAAAAGAAATAAAGATGTTTCCTATATTTTTGTATCCCCTGGAACATTTTTTAAACTAATGGAAGTAATGTGTCCTCAAAGAATTTTTTTTAATTGCCTATATAATCACCTTGGCTTGGTGTTCTCTTTAATGTAATTCTTTAAGCTAAAAAAAAAAACCACTTAAAATCTTATTAATCATTCAAATTTCCTCTTTTTTCATTGAGTCAGTAAATACATATATTTCCTCAACAATCATCTGATTTACTAAAATATTTTAATTTATTAGTACACATTAAAACACACCTCTCCATGAGAAATGCTGCTGGTTACCTACCCAATATCCATTGCTTGCTCTCCTTTGCTGGTATTTTGTTAGGTGTAACATTGCATTCAGCTAGAAATGCTTAATCTCCTAGCCTCCTTTGCAATTAGGATTAGCTGTGCAAAATATTTCTGGTTAATGAGAAGTCAGTAGGGAGAGTTCTCTTCTAAAATCGAAGGGCCCAGCCTCATAAAGACAAAGCTTTCACTTTCTCCCTTTTTCATGCTTGGACTGCAGGTGCAATGCCTGGAAGTATACCAGCAGCCTTGGGACAGTGAGGGGTAGGGCTACAGAAGGAGAATAGCAAAATAGGAAGTTATAAGAAGTCCTGGTGGTTTTTTTCCAGTTTTATTAAGATAGATTTGACCTACAATACAGTATAAGTTTAAGGTGTACAAAATAATGGTTTTTTATTGAAAAATGATTATTACCACAATAGGTTTAGTTAATATCCTTCATCTCTTATAGACTTTAAAAAAGGAAAAAATAAATTTACCTTGTGATGAGAACTTTTAGCAACTTTCAATATGTGATACAGCAGTGTTAGAGTCATCACGTTGTTCCTTACAACCCCAGCACTTATTTATCCCCAATGAGATGTCTGTACCTGTTGACTACTTTCATCCAGTTCCCACACCTGCATCCCCCACCACTGGTGGCCACAGTCTGATATCCTTTTAAATAAGTCATCATACAATATTTGTCTTTTCTATCTGACTTACTTTGCTTAGCACAATATCCTCAAAGTCCATCTGTGTTGTTACAAATGGCAGGATTTCCATTTTCATGGCCGCGTAGTTCATTGTATACTACATATAGCAAGCAGTTCTGAAGTTCTGGTGCTTGACTGTAGTGTTCAGCTGCTGTTCTAGTTCTATACTGCTTACTGCTGGAGTTGTTGTTGCATATAGAAAAGGTAATTCTTGCTTATTTAAGCCATTATAAGAGATATAACTATTTGTATCACATACTTTTCTAATACACTCTACCTGTAGCTCAGAACTTTTGTGAAGTGCATACAATATGCCACATATTGCTTTAAGCATTTTATGTTTATCAAATAAAGTCTTTCTACTGTCCTATGAAGTAGGTGCTACTATATCCTAATTTTATGACAGAAGGAATAGAGATAGCTAATAGTCCACAGTGATAAAATTTAAATGCAGGAATTGCTACTTTAAATCCCAACCTCTTAACAATTTTTTATATAAAGCCATCAGCACAGTATCCAGTCCATATAAGTGCTCAAAAAATGAGGTTGTTGGATATAGATGATCATTATTATTAGACGTGTACTAACAGAGATTTTTATCTCCTGGCTTTCCTGTGAGTCTTTTTGTTTATTAATTGGGTATTTTAGGAAAGTTGTTTCTGTAATATGTTTACCAATTCAACTTTTTCTATTTTAAAATTCATTATTTTTTTCCTTCGCATTTTTAATTCCTGCTACACTCTGGAAGTTATTTTGTGTATTTATGTGGCTTTAAATTGATTTATACATCAATTTTAAATATATATTGAAGCTAGTACGAGCAATATATTTTCTTCTAAAAGTATGGTTTGGACATCAGTGTTAAAATATTAAATTCTTATTTTTTTCTTTTTGACTTAGTACATAAGTAAGAGAATTAAATAAAGCTGATTTTTAAATAATCAAGTTGTGTTTCATGGCATTAAATCTTTGTTACTCTTTTCATTTTAACTATTTTGATAAAATTTTTATTCTTTGGATAATTTTTAAAGATATTTCTTTCTGGCTTTATCAATTTTTATGAATGTCCTAATGTCATTAAAAGAGGTATATTTACTTTTCTTGGCTACAGAGCTTCTTATACATCTACTAAGTTAAACTTAATAATATTCCCATGATCCTTTATATATGTACTTGACCACATAGAATTAGAAAAGTAGTTAAAATCAGAGGAAAGTGGTGGTGGGAAAATGGAGACAACTGTACTTGAACAGTGATTAAAAAATAAAATTAAATTTAAAAATTAGTTAAAATCTCTGACTAAAAATGTTTCCATTCTTCCTTCCTTGAATTTTAATAGTTTTACTTTTTATATTTTGATGATTGATTATTCAGCACATAAAATTAATGTTATTTTTTATCATCATTGTGACTTGTTTGCTTTAGCAATATAAAGGGTTTCTCTTTATTCCATGAAATTATTTCAGCCTTTGTTTGATTTTAATGTTTCAAGCCCTAATTTCTATTTTTGCTTTGTTTCTTTTCATTATTCTGATTCAATTTGAGTCTTTGTGTGTTTTTAATACATTAATTTTTGTTGTGGTGAGTATTATATTTTGTCCTACTTTTGTCTTCTTCTGTTTTCCATTTTTATGCTTAGTTTGCTCTTTATATACTATTTTATTTTCTACGTAGAAGGTATTTGTCTGCTTTTTTGTCTACTATTTCTTTTAAAATATTTTTTTCTAATTTTTAATTCAGTTAGTTATTATTCTTAAGGTTTCCCAAACATTTTAGTTTATGTTTATCTAAATGTCAGAGTGACAAATGATCAAAAAAATTTCTGTGAGAAAAAAAATCTTCTCTCTACCTCTTGAAGTCTTTACAAATATTACCTTAGGTTATAAGTCCAAGTTTTCATTATAACAATATTATTTTTGTTATTTACATTTACCTTAAGAATAATTTTTTTGCTCCTTAGACTATCTCACTTTTTTTTTACAATCTTACACTGTCTTAAATAGCTTTAAGTACGTTGACTGTGTTTTTATACCAGTATCACCACTGATCTCTTAAATTTTATCACCTTCAGTTGGCAAGAAGATATATTCCAAGTCAAAGATTACCTTGAAACTTGAAATATGGTATACCTGTATAAAACATTATAGTTTGCAATTTTTCCCCTCAGTATTTGGCAGATTTTTCTCATGACTTTTGAAACTATAGCACAGAAATATGTCAGTCAGGTTGGTCTGAGCTAAGTGTTTTAGTTTTCTTTTTTATTAAGTTATAATTTACATACAAATTCACCATTTAAACTGCACAATTCAGTACTTTTTAGCATAATCACAGGCTGTGAGCCATCACCACTGTTTGAGAATTAGGTCTTGTGCAACCATCCATAAGGAGTCATTCCTCACCGCCCCCCCCCCGCATTTCCTAAAAACCATAATATCTACCTTCTGTCTCTATGGATCTATTTCTGAAAACTTCATGTAAAAAATAATCATCCAAAATGTATCTGGCATAGTGTTTTCAAGGTTCATCCACAGTGTAACACAGGGATCCCCCAACCCATGGGCCACGGACCAGAACCAAGCCACACAGCAGAAAGTGAGTGGTGGGCGAGCAACTGCATTTACAGCCACTCCCCATCACTCGCATTGAGGCCTGAGCTCTGCCTCCTGTCAGGTGAGCGGCGGCATTAGATTCTCACAGGAGCACGAACCCTACTGTGAACTGCGCATGTGAGGGATCTAGGTTGCACGCTCCTTATGAGAATCTAGTGCCTGATCTGAGGTGGAGCTGAGGCGTTGTTGCTAGTGCTGGGGAGCGGCTGCAAACACAGATTATCATTAGCAGAGGTTTGACTGCACAGAGGTCATAATAAATAAATTGCTTGCAGACTCATATCAAAACTCTATCAGTGAGTGGCAGGTGACAATCTACATCTGGTGGCAGTCTTTATAGTAGCAAGTGAGTTGATGAACTTCAATTGTACAGCTGCATGTGGTGGCAGGCTTTAAGTCAGAATCCAACACTTATTTTAGTCTGCACATGGCCTGCCCATTATTTTATTTACCACTTGTCTACGCCCCTTTCCCGCAATGCACACTCGTCTCAGTCAGTTTTTGTGAAGCCCACATGCTAATCCTAGCCAAAATGAGTGAAAAACAAATGTCACTGGAGAGCTTCTTTGAAAAGGGGAACAGCAGAATGATGAGACAGTAGAAGATTCTAAGACCACCAACGAAAAGAAAGATGCATTTAAAAGAAAATACCAAGAGAACCTATGCACCTCAATGTTCATAGCAGTACAACTTATAAGAGCCAAGTTTAGGAAGCAACCTTAGTGCCCATCAGTAAATAAGTGGATCGAAAACCTGTGGTACATTTGCACAATGGAATACTATGCATCAGAAAGAAGGAGCTCCTACCCTTCATGACAGCATGGATGGAACTAGAGAGCATTATGCTAAGTGAAATAAATTAGGCAGTAAAAGACAAATACCATATAATCTCACCTATAAGTGGAACCTAATCAACAGAACCAACAAGCAAGCAAAATATAACTGGAGACACTGAAATAAAGAACAAACTGGCACTAACCAGAGAAGGCGGGGAGGGGATAACGGGGGAAAACAGGGGAAAGATAATCAAGGAATATGTATAAAGGACACATTGACAAAGCCAAAAGGGGGTAGGATCGAGGGTGGGAGGTGGGGATGTGAGGGGTTGGGGGAGTAGAGGGGGAAAATGGAAAAAAACTGTACTTGAACAACAATAAAAAATTTTTTTTGAAAAGAAAGAAAATACCAAGAGTCCTGCTTAAATTACAAGTTCATTGCAACAAGGGTTTCACATTCTCCAAGCCTGCTTTGTATAATATGTGCCAACCGGTGACCCGACGAACCTGTGAAGCCTTCAAAACTGCTTCGCCACTTGGAGACCAAGCACCTGCATTAAAAGACAAGCCTTTGGAGTTTTTCGAAAGAAAAAAATGTGAACATGAAGAACAGAAGCAATTATTGAAGGCCACCACTTCATCCAATGCGTCCACACTGAGAGCATCCCTCTTAGTGGCTGACCGCACTGCTAAAGCTGAGAAGTCCTTTACTACTGGTGAAGAGTTGATCCTGCCTACTGCTAAGGACATTTGTCATGAATTTTTAGGAGAGGCTGCAGTTCAAAAGGTGGCGCATGTTCCTCTTTCAGCTAGCACCATAGCTAGGTGAAGTGATGAAATAGCAGAGGATTTTGAGGCACAATTGCTAGAGAGGATTAATGAGTCACCACAGTACGCCATCGAGGTTGACAAGTCTACCGGTGTTGACAACAAGGCAACAATGCTTGTTTTGTGTGATATATTTTTCAGGAGGATATGTTATGTGCGCTTTTGTTGCCAACCAACATCACAGCTGCAGAACTATTGAAGTTTTTGAATGATTACATATCAGGAAAACTGAATTGGTCATTTTGTGTCACAAATACGTGGACTGAGAAGCTGCCATGGCTGGACAGCTTTCTGGTTTCACTACTTGGGTCAAAGAGGTTGCTTCTGAATGTGAATCTATGCATTGTGTCATCTATAGAGAAATGCTGGCTAGACAAAAAATGTCACCTAAATTTAACATCATTTTGCAGGATGTGATTAAAATTATCAATCACATTAAAGTACATGCCCTTAATTCACGTCTGTTTGCATAGCTCTGGGAGGAGATGGACGCAGAGCATACCCATATTCTCTTACACACAGAAGTGAGACGTCTTTCTAAAGGCAGGTCACTGGCCAGAGTTTTTGAGTTACAAGGGCTGCTCCAGGGATTTCTTTCAGAAAAACAGTCACCACTCGCAGCACATTTCGGTGACACAGAATCAGTCACAAAACTTTCTTGCGTGACATATTCAACCTGCTCAATCTTCTCAGTCTGTCACTTCAGGGAAGAACAGCTGTGTTCAAGTTGGCAGATAAAGTGGCTGCATTCAAAGCCAAACTGGAATTATGGGGTGACAAGTAAACATTAGGATTTTTGATATGTTTCAAACATCAGCAAAGATTTTGAAAGAGACTGAGCCAGGGCCTTCTTTCTCCCAGCTGGTGCGTGACCACCTATCTCAGCTTTCAGAAGAGTTTGAGCATTACTTCCCAATCACAAAGGACCCCTGAACTGGGAAGGAATGGATCCGTGACCCATTTGTGAATAAACCAGGTAAATCAACTTTGTCCATTCTTGCTATCGCAAATGACGGTGGCCTTAAAAGTATGTTTGAGACAACTTCAAATCTCCATACGTTCTGGATTAAAGTCAAGGTAGAATATCCTGAGATCACCACAAAAGCACTGAAAAGCCTGTTTCCATTTCCAACACCCTATCTTTGTGAAAGCAGAGTTTTCTGCAGTGACAGCAACCAAAACAAGGTTACGGAGTAGGGAGTAGACCGGACACAAGCACACATTTGGGTGTCACTATCTCTCATCACTCCCAGATGGGACCATCTAGTTGCAAGAAAACAAGCTCAGGGCTCCCACTGGTTCTGCATTATGGTGAGTCATAGAATTATTTCATTATACATTACCATGAAATAATAATAGAAATAAAGTGCACAATAAATGTAATGCACTTGAATCATCCCAAAACCATGCCCCCTAGTCCACAGAAAAATCGTCTTCCATGAAACTGGTCCCTAGTGCCAGAAAGGTTGGGAACCGCTGATATAGCATGTATCAGTATTTTATTTCTTTATATGACACAATAATATTCCATGATATGGCTGTAACAAATTTGTTTATTAGTTGATGAATAGTTGTGTTGTTCACTCTTTTGGCTATTATGAATAATGCTGCTGTGAACATTTACATATAAGTTTTTGTATAATCATATACTTTTAATTCTCTTAATTATATACTTAGAAGTGAAATTTCTTGGTCATATGGTAATTCTTTGTTTAAAGTTAAGGAACTGCCTGCCACACTGGTTTCCAAAGTGGCTGCACCATTTTAAATTGCTACCAGAATGTATGAACAATGCTATTTCCTCACCAACACTTGTTAATTCCTGCTTTTGTTTTTTTTTTTTTATAGCCATCCTAGTGGGTTTGATATGCTCTCTCATTATAGTTTTGATTTGCATTCCCCTAAAAAATTATGCATCTTTTCACATATTTAATGATCATCTGTACATCTTCTTTGGACCAATATCAAATAGGTAAAATCTTTTTGCCCATTGTTTAATTGAATTATCTGTTTATTATTGTTATAAGAGTTCCTCATATATTTTGTACACTAATCCCTTATCAGAAATATTTGCAAGTATTTTCTCTTATTCTTCAGATTTTCTTTTCTCTTTCTTTATTTAAAATAAGTTCAGAAAAGTCCTCAGTAAAATATGAGCAAACAAAATCCAGCAGCATATAAAGGGATTAAATACCATGACCAAATGGAATTCATCCCAGGAATGCAAAGTTGGTTTAACATATGAAAACCAATCGTAGAATAAAAAGGGAGAAAGTACTTTATCATCTCAATAAATGCAGAAAAATATTTGACAAAATTCAATGCCTTGTCATGACTATAAAAACCCTTAACATACTAAGAATAGAAGGAAATTTGTGGATTATTAATTTCTAGTGTACATAATTTCAAGTGATATTTGTATGTTGTACTTGTATCCTACAACTTGCTAATCTCAGTTATTGTATCTGATAGTTTCTCATGAATTTTTTATGGCTTCCTCTATTTTTGATTATGTCATCTGGAAATAGAAATAATTGTACTTCTTCCTTTTCAATCTGGATATCTTATATTTCTTTTTCTCATCGTATTTCCCTGACTAGAATTTCCAGTGCAATGTTGAATAGAAGTAGTGAGAGTGAACATTCTTGTTTTCTTCCTGATGTAAAGTAGAAATCTTGTAAATCTTTGTCAATTAAATATGATGTTAGCTACGGATTTTTTTTGTAGATGCCTTTTATCTTGTTGTAGAAAGCCAGAAAATATCATATATTACTTTGATTTGTCTTCATATGTTGAGCCAATCTTGCATAAATTCCATTTTGTCATGGTATATAATCCTTTTTGTTTGCTTGTATTTTATCGAAGAGTTGTCTGAGCTTATTTTAAGTACATCAAGGCTGTGTTTAGTGTCTAAGTCATCATGACCAAAGATTTGGTTAACATCCTGACCCTGACACTTAAATCCTGCAAAACCTTTGATTTCATCTTTTTCTAACCTCTCTTTCTTCACCTCTAAAGCACGAGTAATAACAGTACAGGTAGCACAGAAATGTTTTAAGAAGAAACAAATTAAGTTTCCAAAGCATTTAAATAAGGTCCAGAATAGGGTTAATAATAAATACCACATTGTTACTCTTTTTCTACCTAAAAGCCTATAGAATTTGGTTCTAACATAGTTGTGTAATGGTTTTCCCTAGTCGGTTGACAAGCATGGTTCCTTATACTGATTTTGAATATAACATTGCAAATACTTTTAATTTGCATACACATGCTTTCCTTCAGCTAAATAAAGTTGTTATTATATTTCTCTTTGTTTTCTTTGTTGCATTTGTGCCACTCCCAACATTCAAAGATTGAAATGTTGCTTTCACTTCTGTGTCTTCCAGAGCTATCACATAATCTCTTCTCATTTTTACCTTTGTTTTTACCTCTGCATCCTAAGAAAGGTCCTATGCGTATTCAATTATCTGCTCTGTGTTTGTATACCGACAATATCATTGTGATACCTGACAGCCTGTAATGTTATTTTTAAGCTGTTCTTATATATTTAGTTTTGTTGTAACTCTTTATTAGGCTTTTCATTACCTTTTTATTGCATTTTATTCTCATCTTAGTCTCATTTCTTTCAATTTCTGATTCCATGACTAATCAGTAAAATCTTTACAGTAAAATACTTTCCTTTGCTTAGTTCCATGTTATTTCCCCAACAAAATTAAAGTATAAGAAACAATTATTTTCATTTTACTGATGAGACATTAAGTAGTTGAAGTTGGTCATTGATCTGAGGCAAGAATCTAAGCCTTTTCAACTTTTAAATAAAAGTGTTTTTCCACTTAGGCTTTCCAGGTTTTGGACTCTTTTAAAGTTTTTCTTAGAGTCCCAACAACATAACATTTGGTGTAATTAAACTGTTTATGGAATTACTAAAATACTATTGGGTTGGCCATAACGTTCATTCAGTTTTTCTGTAAGCTGGCTCTAGTAGCATTTAATTGTCTTTAACTTCATTCAAAACAATTTTGTTAGATTATATTATGACAGCTATCTTAGTAGCTTGCATTTTTTAAAAATTTATAAAAGTTGGTGAATTTTCATGCCATTTTAATATTGAAAATAGAAGAAAATATACGTTTTTGGCATATTATACTTTATTATTTCAAGAAAGATAAAACCACAATTGAAATGCAAAAAAAAAGATTAGTGCATTATATGGAGAAGGTGCTGTGACTGACTGAATGTAACAAAAGTGGTTTGCGAAGTTTTGTGCTAGAGGTTTCTCAATGGACGATGTTCCATGGTCGGGTAGACCAGTTGAAATTGATAGTGATCAAATCAAGGCATTAATTGAGAATAATCAATGTTCTACCATGCAGGTGATAGTTGACATATTCAAATTATCCAAATCAATAAAGTTATTGGTGAAAATTATAAATGTGTTTTTCATTTTATTGAAAAAACCATATAAACTTTTTGGCCAACCCAGTATTTTACTGATAGAACTGAAAGGAGAAATACAACAATGCCTAATAATAGTTGGATATTGCAGCATTCTTTTCAAAGTAATAAAGAAAAATAGTAAAGGTATTAAAAAGTTAATACTGTCAATAAACTTGACATAAGTGACATTCACAGGATATCCCACTGCAAAATTGTTGAATATACATTCTTTCTGAGTGTACTTAGAAAATTCATCAAGATGGACCATATTTTAGGTCATAAAGCAGGTTACAAACAATGTAAAATTATTAAAATCATACAAATCTTGTTCCGTGGTCATAGTTGAATTAAAAATATACACCAATATACAAAAGACATCTAGAAATATTTGGAAAGTAAAGTACATATTTACAAATAACTCATGAGCCAAAGAAGAAATCATATGGGAAAATTTTAAGAAATTTTGAACTGAACTAAAATAGAAAACACAATATATCAAAATTTATCTGAAACAAGAAACTAGTTGCAGTTTCTTTTGATACCAAAAAACTTCAAAGCATTAAGTACATAGAGGAGTAAAATCTCAGGCCAATAATCTAAGATTCTACTTTTAAAAACTAAAAAGTAAAAAACAAAAAGAAAAAAATTAAACTAAAATCAGACAGAACCAAATAAATAGTAAATAGAAAAGGAGAGATCAAGAAGGATATAGCCACAGGCTATTTAAAACAATAATTAAGTATTATGAATGAGTCTATACTAAAAATTTCACAACTCAAATGCAATGGAAAATTCTTCAAAAATGTAAACTACCAAACTGTCCTCAAGAATAAATAACATGAATCTTCCTATATCCTGATGAAGATACTGGCTTTGTAGAAGTTTTTCTCAAAGAAACTTCTGGGGTCAGTGACCTCACCTGTGAATTCTACCAAATATTTGACAAAAAAACAGTAACAATTCTAGATCACCAACATCATTTTCTAAGACCATTATTAACTTGATACCAAAAAACCACAAGATAATTGTGTAGCAAAGAATTTACCCTTGCCTGTAAGGGAGGTCTGACCTTTATCTTCAGCTCCTGGGAGATAAACCTCTACTCCCTTGGAATTTCCTAGGTGGTAGGAGTAGTTTTGTTACCCAAAGTGGGATCCTCAGACCACACCTAATGCCAATGAGGTGACTCCTGTCAGGCCCCTCAGAGGACAGGTTAAGTCAGTGAACAACGTAGTTCACTGAAGTGGGTAGTGAATCGATCCATCATGCCTACGCACATAATGACGCCCCAACAAAAAGCTCAAATAAGCTTCCCTGGTTGCCTATAATTCATGTGAATTGTCAGATGTTGATGTTGGGAGCGAAACATATCCTGAGACCAATGGAAGCTTCATGTTCAGAATTCACCCAGACTTTGCCGTATCATCTCTTCTGTTGGCTGATGTAAGTTATCCTTTCCCGGTAATAAACTGTAACTGTGAGTATACTCCTATATGTTACAGTAAGTTCTGTGACTCCTAGAAATCATCAGACCTACAGGTGATTTGGAGAACCCCTCGAAATTGCAGTTGGTGTCAAAAGCCCTGGAAGGACTTGGCAGTAGGGAGGGTTATGCCCTTGAAACTTGAATTCTGGAAACTCCAAAAATATAGGTCAATATCCCTGAAGAGTATATGTACACAGAATACCTTCCCATTTCTATGCGTCTAATTTATTTTAATAATGTTTTATAGTTTTTAATGTAGAGAGCCTTCATATCCTTTCTTAAGTTTATTTCTAGATATTTTATTATTTTTGTTGCAATTGCAAAAGAAATTTTTTTAATTTATTTTTCTGAAATTTGTTATTATTTGCTCATTGTTATTATACAGGAATACAATGGATTTTTATGTGTTGTAACCAATGTCACCTCAACCAATTTTTTAAAAATAGAAAGAAAAAAATACACTTGGAAAATTATTTCAATAGAATATATATGCAAATATCTTTAACAAAATTTTAGCAAATAATCTTAAACATGAATGATTATTGATGTTCATTAAAGACATCAAAGCAATTCAGTGGGGAAAAGAAGGCTTTACAACATAAAGTCCTAGAATTAGTAGAAACTATATTACCTCTCAAACTATTACCTCTCAAAAATGAACTAAAATTGTACCATAATATCTAACATAAAAGCTAAAACTACAAAAAATCTAGAAGAAAATATAGAAGAACATCTTTTTCAACATAAAAGTGTTTTAAAATGAGAAATGGAAAACATAAATCATAAGAAATTGATACATCAAGCTCTATCAAAATTTAAATCATTTGTTCTTTTTATTTTAAAGGTTTTATTTATTTATTTTTGGAGAGAGGAAGGGAGAGAGAGTAACATCAATGTGTGGCTGCCTCTTGCACACCCCATACTGGAGACCTGGCCCACAACCCAGGCATGTGCCCTAGACTGGGAATTGAACTGGCAACCCTTGGTTCACAGGCCAGCACTCAATCCACTGAGCCACACCAACCAGGGATAAATCATTTGCCCTTTTAAAGAAAACATATCAATAAGT
Source organism: Mormoops blainvillei (assembly GCA_004026545.1). Taxonomy (NCBI): domain Eukaryota; kingdom Metazoa; phylum Chordata; class Mammalia; order Chiroptera; family Mormoopidae; genus Mormoops; species Mormoops blainvillei. Next base: position 70,128 of record PVJD01005857.1, on the reverse strand, counting down.
GAAAAGACAAGCCTCAGACTTGGAGAAAATATTTACAAACCATAAATCTAGCAGAGAGCTTTTATCCAGAATACTTTTAAAGAAAAATTACAATTCAATAAACAGAAAATGAACAACATACTTTTAAAATATAGGTAAAAAAATATGAACTGAAACTTCACCAGAATAAATATATAGATGGTAAATAAGTACATAAAAATATTATTAATCATTAGGGAAATGAAAAAAAACAAAATTTAATACTACTACACATACATTTGAATACATAAAAATTAAAATGTGCCAATATCAAGCATTGGTGAGGACATTGAGTATCTGAAACTTTCATACCATTGGGGATGCAAAATGGTACAAATACTTTGGAAAACAGCCTAATAATTTCTTATAAATTTAAACATACGTATAATTGTCAATTTACTGCTTCATAGTTTCAAATTTCATGTTTTAAAACCTGCCCTGCAATAATGGAGTGCACTCTTTAATATTTGTCAGTAGAGGGTACTAGAGAGACATTGCAGTTTCTCTTCTTGGTTCTGGTCTGCTGTTTTGTTTTGTTTTGTTTTGTTTTTTCCTTGTTCTCACTGCACATCCCACCAGCATTACCTGTGTGGGGAAGTATCTACCCACGGTTTTTGTCTCAGCAGCATGCCCAGACATAAAATCCCTTAACCTGGGCCAAAATACTACCTTGCCATGGTCCTCTTGCTGTGGACACCATGTCATGAAGACCTCGCTTTCACAACATCAGCCCTACTGCCTCTGTGTACCTGCCCCACTTCTTCAACTCACCTGTTTCTACAAATTTTAAAGAATTAGTATCACACGTAGCAAAAGTCTGATGGCAAAAAATTATCTTAATATTTGGTACAAAAGGTAACTAAGGAAACAACACTCGTTTGGAAATTAAAATACTCTTCTAAATAATTTGTATATCAAAGAATTCATATTGAAATTGGAAAATACTTAAGATTCAAAAATAAAAGAATTCTACATACGAAAACAAATGGGATGTAGTTACTAAAACACTAATTAGTGGGGAATTTATGGCATTAATACCACAACACAAAAACAACCAAAAAGTAAGCCCAAAGAATGTAGAAGGCATGTGATTAATGACACAGAAAATAATAAAAGTAGGTTCTTTATAAAAACTCATAAACAAACCATTTGCAAGAGCAGTCAAGATAAAAATATAAATTCTTAAACTCTATTAAGAATAAAAAGGGAATGTAACTTCAGAAACTGCATAGCTGGAACAGATAATAAAATAATATTATGAACGATTTTATGCCAGTAAATGTGAAAGCCAGATGAAATGGGTAGATTTGTTAAAATCAACCTAGCAAAACTAAAATGAGAAAAACATATATTAATAGCTTTTTTACCATTAAGAAAAATAATTTATAATTAAAACTTTTACCACAAATAAAACACCAGACCGCGGTGGCTTTACATGGACTTCTACAAAACAGTCATGGAAAGGGCGACTCTAATGTTACACAAACTCATTCACATTCACACCCTCACACACATGCACACAAAAAATAGTTACTGGTTGATCAAAAGTCAGTGTGAAAGACAACAGCATAAGACTTATAAAAGCTAATATAAGAAAGTATCTTTATGACCCATAGTGTGAAATATTTCTTAAGCAAGACACAAAAAGTACAGTCTACAGAGAAAAATATTGATAAATTCCGCTTTCTAAAATTTGAGATATCTGATCATTAAGAGTTACCCTGGAGTGAAGACATGAGCCCCAAGCTGGGAGAAGATGTTTGTAAAACGTAACTGAAAAGAGTTTATTTTGAGAATATATAAAGAACTCCTATGAATCAAGAAGGAAAAATAATGGCCTAATATAAAAGCTTTTGACAGGCACTTTAATAATATTTCTTTGACAATAAGTGTTTAACCTTATTAGTAATTAGAGAAATAAAAATTTAACCATAATGCAATATTATTTTATAACCATGGATTGAAGAACAGTTTTTTTAAGTTCAGACAACATAGTGTTGGCAAAACTAAGAATAACAAAAACACCCATAGCCTGCTGACCAGTATATAAATTGGTACAACCACTTTGGAAAACAGTTTGGCATTACCAAAAAATGTGAATATGTGCCCACCCTGTGATTCAGAAATTCCTCTAGTTAGTACATACCTGTGAAAAACTCTTGCACATGCATACCGGGATATGTGTACAAGCACAGTCACAGCAGCGTGGCTCATAATTGCAAAACTCGAAAGGGGTATAATGTCAATCAAGTCTATAATGGAAAAGTAATTTGTTATAATCGGACAATGGAATATTATACAACAGTGAAGCTAAATTAACTACAGCTATTTACATCAACATAGATGGATCTCAAAAACATAACATTTAACAAAGTAAACAAGTTAGATAAGCATATACAATTTGTTTTCATTATACAAGTATCATAAGCAACTAAAACAAAAATATTTTTTCACGTAGATAGTATAACTATAAAGAAAACAAAGGAAAGATGAACATGAAAATCTTGACCCTGTTGCCATTAGGAGGGAGGGAGAAGTTGGGAGAAGAATGGAATCAAGGAATATCATAAAAAGAAGAATATCAAGTACTATATTAATTCTTCACCTGGATAACAGGTTCACAATGGCTGTATTCGTTATTACCCTTTACACTGTAAATAAATTCTGTGTGTTTTCTGTGTGCATTATAAATTTAACAATAAAAAATATTTTGACAAAAAAAAAGTAAGGAGCCAAGAACAGAAAACACAGTTTGAGTAAGAAAAATGAAAAAGTCACCTAATCAGACATTAAAACTTTTATAAAATTTTAGCATTAAATAGTGTTAAGCATAGGACAGGAACAGACAAACAAACCAAAGGAGCAGGTTTACCTCGGAGTAAAACAAAGCCTAGGAACAGCCTTGCATACTTGTGGAAACCTGTTGCAGGATAGGGGAGCATGACAAGTTCCTGGGAAAGGATTTGATAATTGGAGATGGGACAATAAATAGACAATAATAACGGTAATTCTTAATCTGAATAGCCTCTGTTATGTCCTGCAGAGCACAAGAGTGAACGGCCAAGTGCCGGAATCAGGTGCCACTTTCTAATCTCTCATCGAGTATACTAAAGGTAAGGGCCAGGGCAGGTTACCCGGCATCTCCATAACTTACCTCACTCATTGGTAAATGGGAATAATAAAATGATAGTACTTTTCTGATAGCCTTGTTAAGATTAAATATTAAAATAATGCATTTCAAGGGCTTAAAGGAGTGTCTACTCTTGGTTGGAGCCTCAATAAATGGTTCTTTTCCAAAATCATCTAACTTTAAGTTTCAGAAGTTAAGGAAGTAAGGTGATGAAAAGGAAAAAAAGGTTCTTAAAAATCATTATTACTTTTCTGTCTCACTCAACCGGCCCTGACTTTGAACAGCTTGAAAGTAACAATTAGGCTTATTCAAGTTCACATATTCAGTACCTAACACAGAACTTGCCATGTAATGGATGCTTAATAAATATATATATATATATGTTTATTATGTTTATATATATGTATATGTATTTGTGTGTGCACACACACACATATAAAATGTTGCATTGATTTGAATTAAGAAGGGAAGGGAAAGTAGCATTGCTATAAAAAAGGAAAGAGTCAATGTGGGTGCCAGAAAATGCCACAGCTTTTCACTACTATGTGGAGAAAAACAAAGCAGTGTTTTAAAGGCCAAATTTAATGGATTCCCAAGGTTATGCTACTGTGAAATTATACTACTGTGAAACAGGAATTAGAATCAGTCAATGCAAAATGTAAAATACCATGGTAGATAAGGTAATAAAACATAGTATACTTTAAATGAATAGTCCAATTAGCCAAACACCAGGGAGAACTTAAATTAGAATGTAACTTTATATGAGAAGAACAAGGAGCAACTATTAATACCAACAGATAAAAGGGACACAAAAAAAATTAGTTGTACAGCACTTATGTGGTAATATGCCATCTCATTGCACACCTAATCACCAAAGAAATATCTGTAGGCTAATGCATCGACATAATTCCTTTGTGAGATATTGAAAGATATATATCCATAATAAAAATAATTCAAATCAGCAAAAAGCAAAACTCAAGAAAACTGTATATTGTCCATCTTCAAAGAATATGTGTTAAATTAGAAGTGTTATAGTAGAATAAAGATCATGACTGCTTAATTCTGTGTCTGGATAGCCACCAATTTGAGGTTTCATCAAAATAAAATAGAGGTAGATGCAATATGACTTGTTATCATCATTTCTAAGAATAATGAAGAAAATATACTTGCTTTAAAATCTATCTCAGAAATACTGTTTCAGGTGACATTAAAATGTTTCATAATTTTTCATCTTAAAATGTGATATAAATATACTATATATAAAAATTTATAGCAAAATTTTCGAAATATTTTGTTCTCCTTTAGAATATATAGACAAGAGGTTTAAGTGTCAGGAGGATTATGATGAGATACTCCTTTATCCTCAAAAAATGTATGTTTTCAGTTTCATAACCAAGAAGAGAATGTAGAAAGTTCTGTTCCTTTTTGCTTTTTTGTTATCAGTCCAGAAACGATGGACTGTATATCAAAACTAGATCTTCTAAGCTATTACATTTCACCATCTGGTTAACTTTATCAGTAAAGCACTAGAAAACAAACCTCACACATTAGAATTTCATCCACTCTGAAGAGTTATCTTGATCATAAAACCTTGTCCAAAACTGAGATAAATTATTACGGAGAGCAGCAATGGGGCTACATTAGCCGCACATGGCTGAAGCCAGCTGCAGCGGCACCTACAACAAACCCGAACGCGTAATGTTGCCGGTGGTGGAACCTGCACACAGCAGGTGATGTCAGGGTTTCAGCTCAGGTTTACCCAGCACAGCAACATCATTCACAATATATCCAGATACAAGGACTTTTAGAATTTTCCATTTTTAACAATGACTGTGCTTGATCCCCCAGGACATCTCAATGTCCTGTAACACCTTTCATACACTTCTCCAATATTTCTGGACCATACCAGGTTTGATGCAACAGTTATCATGATCCTAAAATTATGACAAAACTAATGCTCATAAACACCAGAAAAAAAACTCATAAAAACTGTAGAATTGAACTTAGATTTAGGACAAGAGCCCAAATCATTATCCAAACTACAGTTCTAGGAAATACACATTTCGACCTGAAAAACTTATATAATGAGCCCAGAAGATTTTATTGGAATTAAATGGAAGGTGGCATCCAATAGTCTACATCTTTTTAATCCTTGCCTCGTACATGTATGAAAAAAGGGGATGTACAAGTAAAAGATGGCACAGAGAAATTATTTGTGATCTAAAATATTCTGAGAATAATACACAAAGACGGAAGGGTGCATGTGATAAACACTCAGGTTGTTTACTTTGGAGAATGTAATTACTGTGGCTGTGGCTATGAGTTTTGATAATTCAAAAACTATTACCTTATCATTTCTCCACACACAATAAAAAATTATTTGGTGTTGGCCCACAAGAGTATTCCCTGTCAGTCCTATCACAGTTTTCCCTTTCATTCCCATAGAATGCCAGGAACTTCCAAAATGCATTACCATGCAAATGCCTTAGGTGGCTTTACTACACATTTAGATTGCAAGATGATCAATAAATTATTATTTCAATATTTATTGGAATCTCAGAATAAGAAAGAAGATAAATTATACAAATTCATCTTCTGTGATTAATGGGTGTTCCGGCAGAAGACATACACTGATGGAGTAGGTCAGTATGCAGACTATATTACTGAATATTTCAACCCAGGTTGTAAATATAGTATCTGTTTCTCTTAGGGACTGTCACACTGAGTGCAGTATAAAAGGCAATAAATTTCAACAGATTAATTAACTCTTTGGTTACTGGGGCTGTGTGTCACCTACCCTGGCACCTAATAAAAATTCCTTTAATGCCAAGACATAAAGAAGGGCCTCTTTGGAAATGAGTTATTAACAGCATTTCGTGAATAGATGGAGAAATTGTAGCCGAGCCATTTAAGTGTCATAAAGTGCAGCAAAGGCTGCTGGAGGCCTCTGAGGGACGCCAAGCAATACCATAACAATCAAATCTGAGATGGAAGAGGGATTGAGCTGTCCACTCAGAATTTTTATATTGTCAAAGAGCAGCGAGGAAATAATGTGATCAAGAAGTGAATTAACCTTGTGTGTGAAGGAAAGGGGATGATCTGATGGAAAAGGCAGTAAAGTAAAAATCACTCCATAATGCCTACATTGCAGGCGAGTCATGAGGGGCTCCTAATGTCTGCAGGCTGTCAGAGAACAGACCCAGACCTCTAAGTACTATAAACCCATTACCTGCATTAGCCTGTAATTGGAATACATTTATTCATGCTTTCTTAGTTCTTCAGGATTGGCATCTTGTATACCCACAGAGCATTAATTCCTATAAATGTTCTATCTTCACAGACAACTAGACAGTCTTGGGTGGGAATTAACATTCAGCAAAGGAGGAGGAAAGTGCTGTGTATGTAGTGCAAGATTTGTATCCATCTTCTATTTCCTACTCTGTTTTAATTTAGCACCCTGACTGCTTCCCCTCCAATACTTTTTGATGCTTTCTGATACATGTCTAGCTATCATACTTTTCTATTTCAAGACAAGAATTACAACAAGCAGAAAACAATAAACATCAAATACTAACCAACTGTTTTTGACTAATGTTCGAATAACTATCTTTCAAAATGTAAATTTCACTTTGTTACTTGAGGTTGCTTGTTGACATATTTTAACACTTTTTATAAAGTTCTACACATAACTCAAGAAGTATGTAGACATAATAATAAAATTTAAATCAATTTTTTTTCCCAAAGACAGTGTCTTTAGCCTCCATATTTGGTAGAACCAAACCCAGCAAATACTAGAAAGTAGGTGCCCAGCATATAGATCATCTACCATGTACCAAGCACTGCTCTAAATGCTTTACATATATTAACTTACGTCACTTTGATGACAACCCTTTGACTTGGGTACTTGTATTACTACCTCCATTTCATAAATTAGGGAAATGGAGTACAGAGAGGTTAAGTAAATTCCTCAAGGTCACACAGCTAATTTGAAAGCCCTACAATCTATCTCTAGAAGTCTGGATTTTTAGCTACTTCTTCAAACTGTGTCATAAAAAAAGTTACTAGATCCAACACACTGCTTAAATTACTCTCACCAAACAATGGGTATTCTATTTATACTCTAATAAATAATTAATCATAAAATTACATATGGGCATGCATAAATGTGTGTGTGTTTTTCTCAGGAATTCTACACCGACAGCTGCCCCTCCCTTCTCTTGCATTATCAATCACTCTCCTTTTCTGAGGGACAGTTCCTATTAGCAGATAGATGTGCTTCAGGCTTTAGTGTCTCCTGGTTTTGGCCTCATTCTCCGTGACCCTGTGTCTCCTTACAGCTATCGTCGTCTCTTCACTGGCAAAACTTCTCTAAGAAGTCATATGTGCGTGCTCAGGTCCCATGATTTCTTGCTCATGTCCCATGATTTCTTCAACCTCTTATGACTCTGCCTCCTTCCTCACCACTGCACAGAAACTGCTGTGCTAAATTCAAAGGTCACTTACACATCTTTATTTTGTTCAACCTTCTTGAAAACAGAACACAATTAACTACTCCCTCCTTCTTGAAAACATTGCCTTTGGGGTTTCCAGGACACTCCATTCTGCTTTCCCTTCCACTGCTGCTCCCTGGGTTTTCCCTCTCCGGTTCCTCTGCACCAGCTCCAACACACTGAGGTTCTTCAGAGCTTGGCTCTGGGCTCCCTCTGTCACCTCTCTTCCATCCCCCTTAGTCAGGTCATCTGCAACATGTTTCCTGACTATGTTTGCATTTTTATTTCCTCTTTTTTTTAAGTATATGTTATTGATTATGCTATTGCAGCTGTCCCATTTTTTCTCCCCTTTATCCCCCCATGCTCTGCACCCCCCTCCCTCCAGCATTCCCCCCCTTCGTTCATGTACTCCAGATGTAAATATCCAGCTGCTCCTTGTCCTCTCAATTTTACGTCTTACGGACATCTCAGATTTGATACATACAAAATGGAAGTCTTGGTTTTCTCACACCACCAAAACAAACAGCAAAAATAACCCTACCTTACTTCCAGATGCTTAAGCCAGATAGGCAGGTGTCATAGACAAAGACCCTGCTCTCTCAATCCCATTTGCCAGATATTGGTTTAAGGATAATATTTTATACAGTACTGGCCACCAACAGCAAGGGAAAGATTTTCCTTACCTGTAAAAAGATGCACAAGAGGAAATGCCTCTCTCCTCCAGGTAATGACTGAAACTGCTGCTACAAAACCCTCCCTCAGAGCTGCTGCTTATGGGCTCCAGTAAATTCCTCATTGTTTAAGAAGCTTTTAATTTGAAACCAAAATTTGACTGACATATCTTTTTTCTATCAGTTATCTATCTGCATAACAAATGACCTCAAAACTGAGTGGTTCAAAATAACAGTAAATGTGATTTACCTCACAGTTCCCTTGGGTCAGGAATTCAGAAGTGGTTTACCTGAGTGGTCCTGGTTTTGGCTGTCTAATGAGTTGGCAGATATGATATTGACCAGAACTGCAGTCAACTGAAGGTTTGACAGGGGCCAGGTGGATCCACTTTCCAAAATGGTTCATTCAATGGATCAGTCACATTGACAACTTGGTGTTTGCTGTCAGCTGGCCTCAGTTTCCATGGACTCCTTCACAGACTGCTGTGTCACAATATGGTAGCTGACTTCTCTTAAAATGATCGATCCAAGAGTGAACCAGCCAAGTAGAAATGATTCTTCTTCCTCTTCTCCTTCTCCTCCTCCCGCTCCCCTCCCCTCTTCTCCACCTCCACCTTCTCCTCCTCCTTCTCCTTCTTCTAATAACCATGCCTCAGACACCACACAGCATCACTTCTGCCACATTCTATTCGTTAGAAGGAAATCACTAGGTCCAGCCCAGATTTAAGGGGAGAGAATAGGATTCATCTTTGTGAAAGATAGGTAGATATATTTTAAAACTGCCGAGTGAATCTTTTCTCACTGCATTCTAGTCCCAGTAATATTCTTTCAGCTTCTAGAATTTGCTACTCCTTTCTACTCAACATTCTTGCACATGTGAACATGATTACCTGGAACATTCTCCTTGAGTTTCTTCTCTTCTTTAGGCATTTCTTCAGGTTGGCCTTCCCTGAACACCTTTCTCAAGTGAATTCCCCACCCCATTATTCTCTGCCTGAGCTTCTTGTCTCTTTCCTTCATAACATTTTTCACAATTTATAATCATTCCATTTTGTTTTATTTACTTTCTTCCTTTGTTGGTCTGTATTTACCCATTGGGAAGCATGTTTCATAATGGAAGGGACACTTTTTGCCTCTTTACCATTATATTCCCAGTGTCTAACACAGTGCGTGGCAAGTAGTAGGTACTCAAAAAATAGCAAATGAATAATTAATTAATGAGAAAAACTTGAGTATGCATCCACAAAGTGTTTTTGGAAGTGCAGCATTAACACAGACATTTAGAGGAAAATGTTTAAGATGATAAGGTGTTTAGAAAGTGTAATATGAAAAGGAATATTATAACTATATTTTGAATATCTAAAGAGCTATTGTTGGGGAAAAAGCAAATTTATCCTTTATGATCCATAAAGCATAATTAGAATGAGTAGGTAAAAATAATGGGAAAACGGAGTTTAGTTCAATAAAGGAAAGACATTTCAATGTGGCAGGGTGGTTCAGTTGGTTGGAGCATCATCCCATACACCAACAGGTTGCTGGCTCAGTCCCCAGTTGGGGCACATGCTAGAGGCAATCAACTGATATTTCTCACATCAATATTTTTCTCTCTCTCTCCCTCTCTCTCTCTCTCTCTCTCTCTCATTCTCCCTTCCTCTCTCTCTATATCAATAAACATATCAGGTGAAGATTAAAAAGATAATTTAAAAAAATAAATAAAAAGAAGACATTTCTAATGATTAGAGTTACCTAAAAAGGGTAACCCATTAACTTACAAAAGAGTAACCTTCCTATCACTCTACATGCGCAAACATATGCTTTTGGAGATCTTGATTATGCAGAAAATAATTTGTAAGAAATGGTTGTTTTTATTAGAAGAAAGCATGTTTGCTTTAAAATCTAAATATTGTTATATATTGCTGAAATATAAATATCTCTCTCAGAAGTATAGTGATTTTAAATGTTTCACTATGAGGAATATTCTCTAATATCTTTCATTTCTGGAAATAATGAACTATATTAGCTATACTTTTTACTCCTGTGTGAAATTAACTTTTTAAATATTGCATCAAAGAAAAAAATATCCTTTAGAAAATAACAGAAAGGGTCTTTAATAGGTAAATGAGTAAACAAACTATGGTAAATCCATACACTAGAATATTATTCAGCAATAAAAAGAAAGGAGCTATCAACTATGAAAAGTTGTGGAGGAATCTTAAATGCATATAGCTAAAGAAAAGAAGCCAATCTGAAAGGGCTATATCCTGCATGATTCTGGGAAAGGCAAAACTATGGAAATAGTAAAAGATCAGTAATCACCAGGGGTTCATGGGGCAAAGAGGGAAAGATGCCCGGTGGAGCGCGGAGGACTTGGAAGGCAGCAAAACTGTTCTGTGTGATACATAATGATGAATACATGTTGGTATACTTTTGTCCATAGAGTATTCAACACCAAGAGTGAATACTAATGCAAATTATGGACTTTAGTTCATTATAATGTACCAATACTGGCTCATCAATTATAATAAATGTGCTACTTTAATGCAAGATGTTAGTAATAGTGGAAACTGGTTGGCATGGGGCACATGGAAACTTTTTATGTACATGCAAAAAGTGTGTGTGTGTGTGTGTGTGTGTGTGTGTGTGTAAAATAAAAGATTGTAGTAACATAGCATAAATTATATGGAGCAAGTATTAAAGTATCTAAAGACAGAGAAGGGAGGAGAGAAAGAGACAATAATAAAGTATAAAAAATTTGAAGGATTGTAGAATTTGGAGAAAACTTAGAGAAAAGGACATAGTCTAGGCTAGTGAAGCAAAATGACTGAAGGCCCAGAAGGAAAAATACTTGTGGGGGGTGTACTCCTACTAATAATGAACATTTTTCATTTGAATGCCTCAACTGACCTTATGATTTATTGACTATATTCAACAAATGTTTATTTTAGCAAGACACCATGATAGAATGATAGAGAATTTTTAGAAACATTAGACACCAAACCTGCTATCAAGAAGTTTGCCAAAATTAAGAATTACATGATTTTATAAAATTAAAAAATAGATCAAGGAACCGGTCAGCTCTTGAACAGACTTTCTTGTTCTACTACTCACTGTGTATGCACTAAGGACGACATGCGACCAAGGGCTGTTAATGGGGAAAATTATGTCCACATGGTGCTGTCTAGGTCTGAAATGTTTCTTATATTTTTCTATTATTTTTAATGCAAAGAAAACCTTTTTTGTTCCCATCAGACTTATCTGTTGGTATGCAAGAGCTCTGTAACAATTCACCACTGCCTGAAAGTGCGAGCCACTGTTGGCATTGCTGATTTCTTGGTACCGCTCCCTCTATAGGGAAACACATGACAGAGGAGAAGTTTTAACTATTAAGCAGAACCATAGCTTGGCCTTGTCAGGATCACTGGTCTAGAGGAAAGCATGTCAGGGTTGGGAAAACCAGGAGTTACCTAGTTCATTCTACAGTGCAGGGATCCCTTGTGAAAAAGCACCCCAGGAAGAGGCCATTCTAGCCTTTGTTGTGAGACAGCCATTTCATTTTGGGAAGTTAATACAGTACGCTCAAAGTCAGGGGAACGAGAGCCGATGTATGACATATCTCAATTTAGTTCTAGTTCTGTACCCCAAAGCCACATAAATCTAATTATTTTTTATATACTTGGGATTTAAATATTTGAGAACAATAATTGAGTGTTCACTTATTTCAGTGTTTCCTCGTTATGCCATAATCTTACACCTTCGAATAACACAGTCCCTCTGTTCTGCATAAACATTTTTGTTTAAAGCCCAAAGACCACAAAGACTTGTCCTTTGTTTTCCTCCCCCAAAATCAATTTGAGGAAAGTTGATCATACTGAACACATCATGATTAAATGTATGATGACTGAATAGACCAAAAATTATATATAATATAAATATACATAGGTAAAATATAAATATAAGAATAACAGCTATAAATAAAATATAAATAGACATGAATGGACCCAAAGAAAAGTTGTTTGTTTTATATAGCCTGAGCTTCTATTTTGGTTGATAATATTCCTAGAAATAAATTAAGATATTGATAATATTGGTTGCCTCGGGAGAGAGGAACCTAAGTAAATGAGACCATAGTTCTGCGAACCACTTTTCATTACATATGCCTATGTAACTTTGAATTTTTAATCATGTAGATGTATTTCATAATTATAAATAATATTAAAACTTAAAGAAAACAATAAAAAATAAAAACGTATAAAGGACATTTTCTCTGACCAGTGGTTTGAGGTATACTCGAATAATAATCAAAAGAGAACATGAACTAACCTCTGAGTTGAGCTCAGGATCCAATTGCTGATTCTCTTCCAAGGTTCAAATCCAGATGAAGACCCATCCTTACATATATATGGACATGGAGAAGTAAAATAATTCTCTTGTTCAAGCCTCACAATCACATTTCTACATTAAATATCAATACCTTTAGATTTTCATGCCTTCAGATATCTTGCCTATCCAGAATTACATTGCACTGGTAAGTCTTGGTTGGGATTCAAATAACATTTAAAAGTATTGCACAGCTTGTCCATTTTAGCAATGTCAGTAACTAATGTGTTCAATGATCTGATAGTAATAATAATTAGAAGTACATTTTTAAAGATATGGCAAAATAACCTTAATATTATACTGTTTCATGAACAGCCATAAATTTCTTCCATTGTTGGAGTTCAGGATGTGACTGAATGACTACAAAATATGCCAATTTCTCTTAATAGTCACACACCAATGAACAACACTCCTCAGAGGTCCATGACAAATTCAGTTAATTCAGGAATTTATAATTTGGAATAATCCAATAACAGGTTTGGGAATCATTCACTCAACTAAACTTATTAAAGGCAATATTATTGAATAATTGTACCAACTTAATATCAAGTTATAAGGAGAAAACATTGAGCCATTAAAAATACTCTCTTCCAACTCCCCCATATACAGTGTTCATTCAGCCCATATTCCCTGAGCGGCCCCCGCACAGCAAGCACTGTATCAGACAGTGAGGATTAAACATATGATGTGGACACTGTTTTCTAAGAGCTCACAGCCCAGTAAAGGAAGATGGCAGACAGAGAGAGAAAGTAAGAAGCACAAAACTGCAAAATTCTGTGATTACTGCTCTCATAGAAGTAGTATGAGAATTGTGGAGGCTCAAGAGAGAACTGTTAATCTACTTACCAAAGAGGAGAAAAGTGAAGGATCTTTAAGAGGATGTTATTTCTCACAATCATAGAACTTGACTGTGGCTGAACCTTCGTTCAAATTCAGAAATTTGGATTTCCAGGTAGTATTCATTTTGCTACACTGTTATCTCACAATTTGACCAAAGATAATCAGTGCCGTAGCTATAGCACACATGTACAGGAACAAGCTTTACTTTAAAGCACGCCTTGCTAAAATATTGCCTACTTCACAGAATTAAAAAAGACCTTTTAAACAACTCTAACCTTGTACTAAAAGCATTTAACAGCCACATACATGCATGGTATGATATACAGATGTGTGTATATGTAGTTTCACATTGAAGTTAATAGATATGCATAGCTAGTGGTAAGCGTTATCTCAAAACAAGTCCAATTCAGCTTATTTACAAACACTTTGGTGCTGAAAAGCTTATAAACTAACAAGCTGCCGGATTATCTTGGTACAAAACTCTTATCCTGGCGGGATACTTAGATTGGAAGCAAGAATGAATCTTTTCATTATTGCGGTCTCTCTCATTTAACAGAATGTGTTTCAGAGGGATCACCTTGCTCAAAGCAGCTAATTCAATAAAAAACTGAGTTGGCTGCTTAGATCATCCAAATATCCTGTCCTCCCCAAATGTGTGCAAAGCAATTAAAACCTCTCATACTGCATGTAATAAGAGGTAAGGTACTCCAGCCTGCCAAATGTCGAGTCCCAACAGGTAGCAAAGGAAAAAAATAGGCCCTACTCTTTCAGGTAACTGAAAATACTGTGGCAATCCATTGCCTTTAAAAAAATAATGACACTCCTGTCTCAGAACCAGGAGCAATAAAAATGGATAATAATCAGTGATTATTGCCACCCAAGACATTTTAATAAGAAGAGGCAGTTTGTGTACAACTCTCGGTATCTTCAAAGTTTTATCAAGAATGATTGTAAATATAAGAGGAAAGCGCCATTTATAAAAAACAGAGTGGTTTTTAAGATCATACACATGCACGCACACGGTACTATTTGTGAAAGTGATGTGCAGGACATCTCTCCAGAATCAAACATTCTTCACAGAGGTTAGAGTGAGCAGCGTGCCCGTGGAAACAGAGCTGGAATCTAACGCTTCAGTGCACAGTGCTGCCAGCTGTGCTCATTCCCCAGCCCCTTGGCTCTTTACGTGCCACACATGTGAGTGGAACCTCTGCTGTCTTACAAGCCTAAAAGAAGGCCTGTTTTTATTCCATTACTTTTAGCAGACTTGGACAAAAATTGGGGGGGGAAAGATAAGGAAGAACACCATCCTCTATATCACAGCATGTTAAAATGGGATAAATAAATACTATGATTTTTCTCCAAGCTATGTTGGTCCTCAGCCATTTTTTCCTGATAATCTATAGAATATTATTACAAGATGTTTTAAGCAATATGTCTCTTTCTATGTTAGCCTTATTATACATAATTCTAAAGTAAAAGCTAGCCATTCTACTTCTAGAAGAATTCCCTTTGCTGTTAAGACCTAAATCACATTAAGATAATCACACACAATATAAACATAAAGACAGAAAAACATATATAATTTTGGAGAGATGTATATCCAAAGAAATAAAAAACTTGTTTTATGAAAACCTATTGTGATTAAATTAAACTAAAGGCAGCTAAATCATGGTCACATATTATACAGTTGTGATGAAAACTGGGGAGAGTAGTTGCTAAAAGGGAGTTTGGTGAAAGAGACTTCAGCTAGTTGCTTTAAATTTAACAATTGTGTTACCAATTCATGGACTTAATTATTCATTCAAAATGAACGATAATCTAGTAACAACTCCAGTAGAGAGATACAAAAATTTTTACAATAAGGGATAATCATATTGGCACCATAGGTATAACAGTTATGTGATTCAAAGAAGAAACAATTCATGGTAAACATAGCTGAGAAACAATTTTCTTTTAAGACAAAATCTCATTTTAAGACTAAAAAAAACTGAGGGAGACCTTCATCACATTAAACCTCATGCTCGTTTTTACTCCTACTCTGTATAAGAATAAGGAGAATATATATGAATATATTAAGCAGGCATGTATGTAAAAATGTATCATGATACTTTTAATACAATAAAGGAAACTAAGGGGACCCAATCCTTATTAATACCAATGACTCATAAAAAAATGAGCTAACATTTTTCTAAGGTTATTAATTTATCATTATAGTTTTTAAGACTGCTCTTCTGGTCATTGGTCATAATATCTCAACTTAAGGGCTTTGGTTTTTAAGCTGAAAGAAGTAATTATTTCCTTAAACCTTATATATAGTATCATAAAAGATTAAAGGAAATAACCACATGATATACTTCACCAGACTTAGTTGTATTTATTTAACTGTAGAAACTTTTTCTCTAGAGTATACAGAAAATAAAAATAAATAAATATTTATCTTTCTTTCATGAATTTGTCCAATGCTTATTATAAAAAGAAATAGAATAAAACAAATTTCCTTCAAGTGTTTTTTATTCTTTGTGTCATTGAATGCAAAAATATATAACATGTTTTTAAAGCAGTTTCTATGTCAATTATATATGGACATTATTTATATCTTCTATTGTTTAGTGTATCTATATATTATACTATTAATTTCTTGGCAGAACTTCAGAATATATTTCACACATTAATTTTACTTACTTTCTAGTATTAAATATAGCAAATAGCCTTTAACTTCAATTATAATTAACCAAAAATTAGTGTAGCTCTCGCAAACTAGCCTAGTGCCATTTAAAAAGTTTCACCTTATTTATTACAAGAGTCAGTAAAAAAGACATAAAATAAACTAGAATATATTTTATAGTCAAATGAAAGCTTCGACACTAAATATAAATTTTTACTTTATTCAATTGCATCAGTGAATCAAAACTTACTTCCATGAAAGTATCTTCAGTGAGCCCTGGGCAGGTGGCTCAGTTGGTTGGCATGTGGTTCTGTACACCAACGGGTTGCAGGGTCCATCCCCAGGGAGGGCAGCACGTGTGGGAGGCAACCGATCAATGTTTCTCTCCCTCTCTCTCTCCCTCTCTCTGCCTCTCTCCCTTTCTCTTTCTCTAAAATCAATGAGCATGTCTTCTGGTAAGGGTTAAAAAAAGAGAAGTATCTTGGGTGAAATTTGTTGGTAGAGATTTCGATACTTTTCCCTTTGCATAAGTACAACACCAGTTTGCCTGGCATTAGGTTTCACTAAGTAGCAACTGTTTTATTCCAAAGAGGCAGAGGAGCCATGTCTAATCCCTGATGTCATGTGATCCCCTAAAGCACCAACACGGCAGGCCCAGGACTTTTGTGATGTGGTGGCCTGGCTCAGAACATTTCCAAAACTAAAAGTACTTTACATGCCCGGAGGACCATTTCTACTGAATTCATTTGAAAATACAATGCAACCACTTTTAGACAATAATTTAAGTTTAACTTGTTTCAGAATAACATAGTTCCAGTGCTTGGTGGTAATGGTCTGAGTCCAAAAATATTTGAAGAACAAGAATGATGTTCACCTTTGGTCGGTCCTAAGCAGCAGATTTCTCATTGGAAACAATACAAGCAGGAAGGCAGTGCAGCAACATCTTTAAATTATCAAAGGAAAAATATCTATTACCCTAGAATTCAAAGCCTAATGAAAATAACTTTCAAAAACAAAGTCAAACCAAAGACCTCATAAGCAAAAATTAACTCAAAATAGATGACAGACCTAGATGTAAAGGCTAAATTATAAATTTCTCAAAGAAAACAGAAGAAAAATCTTTGTGCTGTTGTGCTAAACATATGACACAAAAAACATAATCTACCAAAAATTAATAAATTATAAATCAAGCAACATCAAAATTAAGAAATTCCACTATTTAAAGATATTATAAAGATATCTTTATGAATGATAAAGCAAACCTCAACACAGATGAAAATATTTTAAAATTGCATTTCTGATAAAAATTCTTGCATCCAGAATATATAAAGTATTCTCAAAATGCAATAGTTAAAAAACAAGCAAACCAATTGTTTAAATGGGCAAAATATTAGAGCAGAAACTTCACCAATATGTACAGAACATATACAGAAGTCAAATGTGGTTATGAAAAGACACTCAGTATCACTAGTCATTAGGGGAACTGCAAATTAAAACCATGGTGAGAGGGCACTACACACCTATAAGTCTAAAATTAAAAAGACTGGCCATATCACATGTTAGCAAGGATGGGGAGCAACTGCAATTCTTATCCAATGATGGTGGTAATATAAAATAGTGCAATCACTTTGGTAAACAATTTAGCAATTTCTTAAAAAATTAAATATGCACCGACTATATGGTCCAGCCATTCCACCTCTAAATATTTACCCAAGAGAAATGAAAATGTACATCTACACAAACACTAGTACATGAATGTTCAAGAGCAGCTTGGTGCATAAGAGCCAAAACCTGGCAACAACTCAAATGTCCATTAACAAGAGGATAAATAAATTTTATAATGCATACCACTGAATATAACTCAGCGATAAAAAGAATAAACTATTGATAAACACAATAACATGGATAAATCCCAAAATAATTCATATCAGTGAAAAAGGCAACCAAAAATTTTATGATATACTTCCATTTATTTAAAATTCTAAAATATTTAATCTGTAGTGAATAAAGCAAATTAATGGTTGCTTGCAGAAGGGGTAGAGTCAGGGATGGGTAGGAGGGACAGAATATAAAGGGACAGGAGGAATCTTTGGGAGCACTAGAGGTGTTCATTATTTTTATTTTGGAGATTTGTACATTTTAAATTGTACATTTTAAGTATGTAGTTTATATAATCATTCCTCAAAAAAGTTGTTAAAGACTGTATCATCAATCCAGAATTGATTATAAGTCTCAATTGCTCATATTCTTGTTTTATAATTATGAATTAATTTTGAACTTATTTATCTTTGTCATTATTTATTTCATTGCTGTGGGTCTATTTTAACCTTACTGCATGTAGTGTATTTTTACCCTATGAGGAAAATAACTGGGAGGTGTGGCTTTGAAGGTTGAAGGGGCCGTGACACAGGAATGCAGGCAGCCTCTAGAAGCTGGAAAAAGCCAAGAATATAAATTCTGCCCTGGAGCCTCCAGAAAGAAATGCAGCCCTGTTGACAATCTTATTTTAGCCCAATGAGAACCTTTTTGAACCTCCAGGGAAAAACGAAAGACTCGGTCTTTTAAGCCACTAAGTTTGTGGTAACATGTTACAATAGCAATAGGAAGCCAAGACAGTCACCTGTGCACAAGGTGGACCCCAATGTGCTAACAGTGGGTACAAAGAGAAAAGAATAGAGGTAACAAATGAGAGTTTCAATAAAGAATTAAAAAGTGAGGGAAAATACTGTTTAGTGAAAGAAACTGAAGACAGGTTGAAGATGATCACAGGTTATATCCCAAACTGGCCACAGACTTTAGGCTTTTTTAAGTTCACCTGAAATAACCCACCTGCACAGAAGCATTAAGAGCAATACAAACTTACTGAAGTTTTTCAGGAAGTTGGAGTGGTGGGATTACAAATTAGATACCTAATTTATAATTAATTAATTCCAATGAAGAATCTCTGTTGTCCCAACTACCCCTTCTCAGCCATACTACCCTGGTCATCTTCTCTCTCCTTCCTCCATGCAACTTTAAACCCTGCTCCTGAATTTTCTCTAGTACTTTAAACTCCATTTCCCTCCAAATGTATTATCATAAGTCATCAAAATGCTCTAAAACTGTACTGTGATAAGGTAGCCAATAGTCACATGTGCTATTGAGTACGGGCAATGTGGTTACTCATAATTAAGAGGTGCTAGCAGTTATAATTCACACTGGATATTTAAAACTTCATTAATAACTTACTATATTGATTGCATTTTGAAATGATAATCTTTTGTCTCTATTCAGTTAAATAAACTATATTATTAATGGAACTGGAGAGCATTATGCTAAGTGAAATAAGCCATGCAATAAAAGACAGATACCATATGATCTCACCTATAAGCAAAACCTAATCAACAAAACAAATAAGTGAGCAAAGTATAACCAGAGACATGGAAATAAAGAACAAACTGACAGTAACCAGAGGGGAGGGCAGAGGGGGATAACGGGGCAAAGAAGGTGAGGGGTCTTAAAGGAGCATGTATAAAGGACCCATGGACAAAGACAACGGTGGGAGGAGGATTGAATGTGGGAGGTGGGGGTGGGTAGGGCAGGGGAGAGTAATGGGGGGAAAATGGGAACAACAGTAATTAAACAACAATAAAAATTTCAAAATAAAAGAAAAATATATTTTTAAAACTAATTTTACTTGTTCCATTTCACCTTTCTAATATAGCTGGCAGGACATTTTAAATTGTATATGTGGTTCACATCATATTTCTATTGCCAGAACTGCTCTAAGAAGTGAAAGGAACTTCATGTTAAGAAGGCCAATACTGAGTAGTATTTCACTGTATATATATATACCACATTTTTTATCCAATCATCTATCGAAAGGTACTTAGGTTGTTTTCATGTCTTGGCCACCATGCATAATACTGCAATGAATATCAGGGTGCTTATATCTTGTGATTAAATGTTTTCAATTTGGGGGGTAGATATTCAGCTATAAGACAAGATGAAATACTGCCATTTGTGACAACATGGATAGACCTTGTGAATATCATGCTAAATGAAATAAGTTAGAAAAGGTTAAGAACCATATGATATCACTCATATAGGGATATGAAACTGAAAGCAGCAGATGACCAATACTCCATGGAAAGCATTTTAGGAATCATCATCTAAGAGACTAATAAAATATCATATATATACGTGTGTGTATATATGATATTCAATAAGTATGCATATATATATGTGTGTGTGTATATATATATATATACATACACACATATATATACACACATACACACATATATATACACACATATATATATATATATGATCCCCAAAAGGATTCGCAATCCATGGTGCTATACTTCTCCATCTCATTACTAATGCTAACTTTTTATGTAGAATTTTTATGACATCAATTATTAGTGCTGGGAAAGACAGGAAACAGGAGCTGGTGTCCACCAGTGGCCCTGCTCTGTGAACCTCTGTGTATTTGGGAGAGAGCAGAGACTGTAGCCGGGAAGTCAACCAACCTACAAGGGAATTGAATCTATAGCCACGGCCTCATTAGAATAGTCCAGGACTCCCATCACACGCTGTAGCTAATTCTTTTATCATTAACACTAATCACATTGTAATTAACTGGGTAAAGAATCGTCTCCACCACAAGATTGTGAACTTTGTGAGGGCAAGGATCTGTATCTGTCTTATTCATCGACATGTCCACAATGCCCGGTAGCATATATGTGGTGAGGGCTCAATAAATATTTATTAAATCAATATTTAATGAAAATTGAATTAGTTTTTCTGTTCGCTGCATCCTAAACCACACATTGACCAATGAACAGCCTAGCTTGAAAATGCTAAGTTATTCTTTATGGCAGACATAGGAAAGAGGTAGTTGGTGATAATAACACATAAATGATATGAAGTATAATGATAGTAGTCATATTAATAAAAATAATTGCTAACATTTACTGAGGGCTCATTGGATGGCATTGTGCTAATCATTTAACACTTTTTCACTTAATCATTGCAACAACTAGCAGTTAGGTACTACTATTATCCCCATTTTACACATAGGGAGACTGAGACTTAGAAGATTTAAGTAATTTGCCCAGACATCCAACAAGCAAGAGCAAGGCTTTAAATTTAGTCTTACTCTAGAACCTGAGCCTTAACACTATGCAAGATGATTGTCCTGGGACATTGAGAACCTGAGAAACATGAAGGCCCTCCCAAAATTGTCCTCCTAAGGGATGGAAGGCAGGAGCATTTATCCATAGTGCCCATGCCCCAATGGTGGATCATTGCCTGGGGATGATAATTTCCCCCAAGCTTTCTGAGGAGCAGCTGTGTATGTGTGTGCATATGTGTGCAAGTACGTGCAAGTGTATGGGGGATGGGGGAGCACTGAGCTACTTCAGATCTCTGCAGCATCAGAAAAGAAGAAAACAAAAACACATAATGCAAGCTTGAGTCAATACACTGCAGCAAGAAGTGACTGGGTGAGATTAAGAAGATCCAGTCTCTACAGAGAATTTAATATCCAAGGCTCAATAGAATCAGCTACAGATCCTTCTGCTGCCACCTGTTCTGAGGCTGTACTTGATAGCCACCTTCTCCTTCTTTTCCCATCCGTTCTAGATTTATCTCACCCTTGGCCAGCACTACAGCTGATTGCTTGCCAAGTGGGATGACTGAGACATTGGAGCCTTAAGTTGCTTTGGCCTTGCTAGACCATTGTTGCAGCAACTGCCTATTCACCTATTTTACTGAGCATGGAAACACCTAGGGACACTCCAGTGAGTCCACTAGCTTTGCAGACATCCTCTTTGTCCACACGAGGTGGAGCAGCATTCATAAAACTCAGGGCCTATAATGTAGCAAGTCTAGATAAGAATCCAGGCCTCTTCTCTACCTACTTGTCCTCTAGTATGAGGCACACAAATGGTCAAGTTGTAGTTATAATTGGTGGCTCCTATCATAGTCTCTAACAGAAGAGTTTCTCTAATTAATAGAGAAATGAGAATCACAAATTCTGCAATTGATACACTGGGAAGCATTGTGAGAGAGGCCAACATTATTTCTACTTCTTGGTTCCCAGACTCATATATTCCAGGGCCTGGGAGCATAGACTATATCTGTCAGCTGTCGATTCTGTGCATATAAGTATTCAGACAATGACCTCCCAACCCTGTCGGTGTTCCTGAGCAGGAGACTTGACATGCCAGTGTCCTATTAGGTGAACTGCTTCAAGACGATGCAATATGTAGTAGGACCAGTAGATACTATGATCACTGTGTCCATTGTCATACCTCCTTTACCATAAAGTGGGTCCCTCCATCAGGGGCAACATGTCAGAAAATCAGGTATTTGGAAGTTTATCAGATTATAGTGCTGGCAGGGGCACTGTGAGAGGGACAAATTCATATCAAAAGAGGTGTCAACTCCATAAAGACAAATCAGTGCTCTCTCCAGGAAAGAAGGGCTCTCATGGAATCAATCAAGTGGCTTGCTGAGCTCTTTTTGGGATTTACCAACAATCTTTGCTCCGGACAGGCTGGACATTCCAAAGGGCAGTAGTCACACCAGCTTTTATAAGCAGGAGCTTTAGTTGCTTGGCTAGGCATATGTCCCCTTCTTAACATGGTTTTTCTGTACACAAGCTATCAGGCAACACTGAAGCAGCTGAGAACAAAGGCTAACCCACATTGGACAAGTCATCCCATTTACTAGCTTACTGAGTTCCTGCTCTGCAATAAAAGATTTACATAAGGCACAAAAATGAGACACAAAGGTCCAGCATTGTGTGTCCACTCCTTAGCTATTCATATTCCTATGCCTCTTCTCCAGAACTCTTTGTCTCCAATCTGCCCATTTTATACCTTCTTTGCCCCTGACCAAAAGTAGACACTATTCAGGAGGGAGATGCCTTCTCCCTCCATACTAAGTGGATAATGCACTGCCACAGCTCTGCCCACTGGGGGAATTGCACCCTAATGTCTTTAGGACCACCCCTGAGTGGGGCTGCAGTAATGAATTTTCAGCTCCCACCAAGGTATCCAACCAAGTGATCTTTGAATAACGTCCTTGTTGTTACTATTGTTGTTGTTTTCTCTTTCATTAATTAGTCATAGGGAAGACCCTCCTGAGGCCACACATGTGAGCTCAGAGAGAGCCATTGGTAAAATAGACATAAATGATATGAAAGTCTGGGCCACTCGCTCACCTAATTTACTTTGCCCTCTGACTTGCTCAGGCCTAATCCTTAATGTATGATTTTCCACTTACAGTAGATTGGTGCTGCACCTGCCTGTCTGTATGATTCAGTGGGTCTGAATATGACCGCAGCTAGGTCACGATGGACACCTGTAATTACACAGCCACTTGATGTCTGATGGTCAGCACCCAGTCTCTACCAGGCCCCAGTAGCACTGCAAGAGCTTAAAGCTGAGCAATTCTCTGCTACAGAAGGTGTGAGCTGGCCTTCTAATCTGCCAGTCTGCACTGTAATTCTTCTATTTGGGATTCTAGAGGTTTCATTCAACAATACCTAGCACAGATCCCTCAAGCCCATTGAATCTATAACACTAGTGACAGAGCAGTTGACAATCCAGTACAGCCTATGTCTGCTACAGAGCCTGCTTTTGCTCTGGGTTGCACTCAGAGCTGAAAGTTGAGTCACCTAATGAATGGACTGAAGCAGTACAGTATTCCTAAGTGTGTTATACACGACCCCTGAAATCAAGGAGCCATCAAGTTCCATACCTCTTTTTTTACAATAGGAGCCACAAAGCACAATAGTTTTTCCTTCTCTTTCAAGTGTGTAGCCAATGCTTCTGTGTCCCACATGACATCCCTTCAGTAAATCTCTGATTTAAGCCATAGGTCTGGCGAACATTTTTGTGAGCACTCTGATCCACTTTGTACTGACAGCGTTTCAGCTCAGGCAGGCAGTGTGAGTCTCTCTGCTTCCTGCCATAACATCTTCTTTGGTACCCTAAGATGCCCTTTAGATAGTGCCCACGTACATTCTAGAAATCTGAGCAACAGGAGCTGTGAAGAAATGTTCCAAAGTCCAGTCCTTCAGGCTTTCAGTTCCTGAGGGAATTGAGCCCTGCTGCCCAGAGAAACATCCTCCATATGTACCCTAATATTGCTTTTGCTTTTCCTCTCTCTCTCTTTCTCCTTCTTGTTTACCTTCTTCTTCCTGAGATACCTTTTCCTCCCCTATCAGGGCCCTGGCTTTAGCACAGACACTTACCAGGGGGTATACATTTAATCACCTTTGCAGCCCTACCACCCTTATAATCAAACCCTGAACTGATATTTAGCAATCTGTCCTGTGGCTGCGAGAAATGAGGGTCTCTTTAAATACTGATATGGAGGCATTCCAGCTCTTGCATTGAGCCTGAGTTGACAGCTGGCTGACCATAAAATTTAAAAAAATAAAAGGCCCACAAATATCCTCATTCATACAAGTACCATTGCCCTTTCCCATTCAAGTGCCAGAGCTACTATGCAAACTAATGCTTTATGTTCACCTTTTATCCATCTATTCTTACTAATGTAATAATAGCCTTAGTAATTGTAATGCCATAGCGTATCAGGAGATATTCCTCTTGTCATCTAACTGGTGAGTGATCCCCTTCCAGAGACCTAAGAGGCTGCATTTGAGGCTTTCTTCTTACACCAACTTTATTAACATGTTTCGTTTTGTTTTTTTCAAAAAGCATAACCTAAGACAACTACTTCAGTGTAGTCAGATCATTTGGAAGGGAATCCTAGTGAGAAGCACTGAGGAACATGGGGAGACAAATATAAAAGGTGATACAAGAGTGTGTCAATGAAGTTTCTGCTGTGGGTAACCAGAACTCAACTTCACCAAGACTATTTGAGAAGCACACAAATGCCCTTACAGAATCGTCTTGCCACAGGAAATTATTATTAGCCCTCGGTGAGGCACGGTGAATTTTCACAGATCAGCCTTTAGCAGTTTTCCTATTTTAGTTATGCTTTTAGGAATCAGCACATTAGCATTACTGTAGATTGGATTATTGCCTTTTTAATGCCTCTGTTTATTTGGGTTGACTGCTTGGACTGCCCTTTTCCTCACTGCAAACCCATTTGAATCCTCCTAATTTTGGTTCTATGTTGTACAGGAAGCCTTCATAAGCCACTCCAGCCAATGTTTTAACTACTTACTCTGAATTTCCAATCTACTATCTTAACACTCATTTGGCACTTCATCTTAGTCATTCACACAATTTTTATGAGTGCAGACTATGTACCAAGCACTCTTTTCTTGATAATGGAGATACAGCTGTGAATAAATGAGACAAAATTTCTGCTTTTGTGGAGCAAACATTAAAGTAGCAAAAAGAGGTGAGGGAGACAGACAAGAAATATATAGGAAGTGATCATAACTGCTATGAAGACAAGTAAAACAGGGTGAGTACAGCGTGTGTGTGTGTGTGTGTGTGCGCGTGCGCGTGCGCGCCCACACAGTGAATAGCTGTCCTAGACAGGGTGGCCAGGGAAGAACCTTTGAGTACTGGCCCAAAGAAAATGAGGAAGTATGTCTTGTGGACATCTGGAAGGGCAGCATTCCACGCGGAAGGAGTAGTAAGTCTAGAGTGCTGATGCTTAATATGCTCAGAGAGGGTTACATGGCCTTTGAAGAGCTGCTGTGGATGTGGTCCATCTACATCAAGTTCTGTCTTAGAGGTCACAGTAGAAGTTTTGAACTTTTATCTAAACCAAACAGTAAGCCATAAAAGTGTTTTAAGCAGAAAAATGTGTATTTGGTCACAGGTTCTGAAAGGATCATTCCAGCTGCTGAATGAATTTGGATGTAGAGAAATAAAGGACAGTAGAAGGACATGTTAAGTTACTGCAATCGTGCTATGAGTGGATGGTACCTTATGACACCTTTTGTACTGTAAGTTGTTTTATATCAGAATTTATCTTTTTTTGTCATACGCATCCATAACTCCTTGAGCGCAAGGAGCTTATATTTGTAATTGATGGTTCATGTATATGACCAATGCACATGTCCATTTAATAGGGACTCAATAACTGTTGTCTAAAATACTATTAACAGTAGTATTAAATCCACATTATTTAGGTAACAGTATGGCATTACTGAAAGCCTTTGTCATTTACTACTTCTTTAAGAAAATTTTATTCTCCAAGCCTTAATTTCAACATTTAAAAAATGCCAATAACACCTACCAACCATGTTGGTGAGGATTTAATGAAAATGTCTAGGC
Organism: Mormoops blainvillei; assembly: GCA_004026545.1. Lineage (NCBI taxonomy): Eukaryota > Metazoa > Chordata > Mammalia > Chiroptera > Mormoopidae > Mormoops > Mormoops blainvillei. The sequence goes on along the minus strand of PVJD01005857.1, from coordinate 43,681 downwards.
ATACCCACCGCTTACAATGGGCGATATCTGCCGTGCTTCAACAGAAGCCCTAACACCCAATAAAAACATAAATATTCTTTCTATAAGGCAGTGAAATTTTAAAAGCTAAAATAACTGACTAGATTCTAACACATAGTAATCCAATTAATTACTTTCTGGATACCAAAGCATGCACTAAAAAATGTCCCAGCTTTGTTACAGCAATATTTGCCTTTCACATCATTTTAGTGTTGCCGAAAAATAACTAATCACCTATCCCATCTTGGCTTTTCACATCATTACATCCCGTAATTGTACCTGTACCCCTAAACCCAGGGTAAATGTTTAGGTGTTTGATGAATAGTCAAGCTATGGGATCTACATTCTGAGCAGTGACAGTCAAAACAATGCTGGCAACACGTCTGTTGTGTTGCAGGGACCGGGGTTGCGGTAGCTACAAGCTGAATTATAACGTCAGAGGCAACCCAAGTGTTACTTCAGTCCACTTACACCAGAAAGCAGGTGCGAGTCAGGCAAGAACATAGAAGCTGAGAATGGTATGATGACTTTGCCCCATCCACTAACATCAAGTAGAAGGAAGAGGGAACCGCAAAGGTTTCTAAATTCGGGTTCAACTTTCTTCACTGGCCGAGTTGTCAAACTTCAGCGCGGGGCCATGGACGTGGACTTCTCCTCCTGCATGGACACTCATGGGGCTCGGGAGCCAGGGAGTCCCGGGCCAACAAAGAGGATGCTAAAGCTCAGAGGCTCGAACCCAGGAACAAGCAGAGCACAGATCGGAAGATGAAAACATCGACCCCATCGGCGGTCGCCGCCCCTACGCAATTTCTAGTGAGTAAAGAAATGCAGTCCTCACAGGGTTGGGCCCATCTCCGCTGCGCTCTTCCCGCGTCCAGGAGAAGGAAGCAAGCACATGCGCGAGAGGTAACCTGGACCTAGACACCAGCCAGGAGGCGGGGCCGTGGAACTGCGCAAGCGCGCAGTGACACATAGGCGGAAGTGGCGCTGGAACGCCGGCAAAGAGAGGACCTTTACAAGGAGGCGGCGGCTGTGGCGGAAAAGGCAGGAGTAGGCGAAGAGGAGGAGAAGCAGGAGGTGATGGCGAAGGACCTGGGGAGGGGGAGACGCTTCATCTGGCTGGCGACATCCAGTCCGGGGTCACCCGTCCCGGTGACACACCGGCTTAGGAGTGGTCGTGCCGCCCGGGCCTTTCGCCTTGTTTCCCCTCTCCCCAGAGAACCTTCCGCTCACCCGTGACGAGCGTGCAGGGAGAGGATGAGATCGGGATTGAGAGCACGGGTGACTCCCTTTTTTAAAGAACGGGAACCTGCAGTCATGGTTTCTAGAGAGGAACTACTTTTCCCCCTCCAACTGGCCAGGACTCCCTCCAGTCCGGGTCTGTGGGCTCGGAGGCATGCGGCCACTTGCAGGGGCATCTTAGACCCCTGGAGAAATGTCAGTCGCCTGGTTTTCCCAAGGCTTCATTTCAGTTAAGAGCTTCTTGTGGGTTCCGCTTTAAATCTGCTATCCGTTTGATTTGCAGTGCAAGATGATTGTACTCACTAGGTTATTAAATTCTTGTCATAAAGTTCCAGAAGTTGTGCTGATTCCTCCAATCTTGGCAGCTTAATTCTCTCCCTCACTTTTTTATTTTTCTTTTAATTGTTGAATGAAGGCCGGATGGTTTAGTGTGCTAAGAGGTGTTTGTTTGTTTGTTTGTTTGTTTTTAAGTGTTGGGCCTATTCATTTCTTATACAGTAGGATATCAGATGTCAAGAATTGCTTTTGGGGTAAACATGTTCTAAGTGAATTGGGATAGTTTGGGACTTGGAAGAAAGATATAGTAGCGTTTGAAAATAATTTAGCTGAATATTTTTTGTTTATATATGACTCGATTAAGAAATTTACTGAAATAATTTTGACTTCAGTAGGTCATTGTAAATCAGCATTATCACCAGTTATTTATAACTTTTAAATTTCGCTATGTGCTAGCCGTGCTACCCTTTAATTCAGTCTTAGCAGTTACTTGTTCCTTCAGGGAACTAAAGTTACATATATGTGTTGACTTTAGTAAGAGGACTCAGGCAGCGATTCCCAGTTGTGGGAATTTTGTACTTAGCTTCAAGCATTAACTATGAACTTCGAAAATAAAGCAAAATGTTGATCATTTCATTTGAAAACTAATTTTAACTTTATGCTTGATTTTTTTTCCTTGCACTTCAAGGACATTGGCCTAATTTCTTTAGATGTTGATTAATAATGTCATTAATGTCTGAAATGGAAGGGATATGGCAAACATTTAGGATCACAGTTACCGGGTTTCAGAGTTCACAGGGTCTTCATCAGGCACGTCATTGGACCAGTGATGTTCTGATTAATAAACTGCATTCTAAATGCAAGGCTTTAAAGGGTAGATTTACTGATGCTGGTGCCTTAAGTAAGCAAAGGAAATTAATTTACTTCCATGTTCATTTTACATGCTTTGTGGAAAATTTTAGTAGAGATGTCAATATTTTAGCACAGATGTCCAAAAAGTAACAGTGCTGGAGGGATTTAACTGTATCTGGCACAGATCTGTGGCTTATAGGATTGCCAATAGGTGAGTTAGAAGTGGCAAAGTATTAGAAAGAAGAGGAATACTATTGATTAAATAGTGTTTACTAAAGTGTAATAGAGTCCTTCATTTAACATTTTAATTTTTAAATTTACAGTTGTGAGTAGGCGAAACACAAAGTTTATTCTTGTATTATTATTTATTAGTTATTGTATTATTTCCCATACAAACACTGTAAACCTACTTTTGCCCTACCCTGTATAAATACAAAAAGAAATAGACAAGTCATCTATGGACCCTTCATGATTTTTTTTACAGGCTAACAGAAATGATGTGTTTCCCAGCTTTTTGCAGTCCCAAAGATTTTTTCTTTTGTTTTTAAACAGCTTTATTGAAGTATGATTGATATATTAAAAAACCTGCACATTTAATGTGTACGATTTGATGAGTTTGGATATATGCATGCACTTGTGATACCGTCACCCATAATCAAGGTAATAAACATACTATCACCTCCAAAAGTTTTCCTGTGTCCCCTTTTGTGTATGTTTGTGTTAAGAACACTTAACATCAGATCTACTCTCTTAACATATTTTTCAGCACCCAACACCGTGTTTTTAATTCTAGGCACTATTTGTATAGCAGATCTCTAGAACTTACTCATCTTGTTAAACCGAAACTTTATACCCATTGAACAACACCACCCGCAAAACTTTAAGTTAAAACTATTTTCTAAAAGAAAGAAAACATGATCTTTTTATCTAAGTGATGCTGTTGCTAAAGCATATTACCATTTCTCTAGTCTCTGATAAATCTAACTTTTTAAATAACTTACAGTTTGATTTTATTTTAAAATGTCATTAGCAAATATATTTTACATTTGTCTTAGTATTTAGAGGAGCACCAGTTGTTCTTTACTCTTCTGCAAATAAGAATTGACATTAATGTTGAAGATGTTATGCATCAACTACCAAGGGCTTTAAAAATTATATCCTTAATACATATAAAACCATAAAGACACATTTACTTCCTTGATGAAATAAATACAAGTGTAGCTTTTGGTTTGTTGCTATGGAAATGAGAATGATATATACTTAATTTAATGGCATATTGGTATTTGTCAGGTGAAGATAAATTGGAGAGTTAACATTGTTTTTGGTTGATTGGAAACTCAAATAGGGGAATTAAGATATTTATATTCAAAGACAATGAGACGTAACTGTATACTTTTTAAAGTGTGATTTAAAATATTATTTGGAGTATTATACTCTTTGATCCAAATGTTTTGCTTAAATAGCTTATTTCCTTCTTTAGGACTTAGCTCAGCAAGCAAAAGAAAAACTGAACAAAGGAGAGGAAACCAACAAAGATAACTTTGGAAGCACTGAATGCAGCAAAATAAGAACAATGGATCTCAAGTTCAACAACTCCAGGAAATACATTTCTATAACTGTCCCATCCAAAACCCAAACAATGTCACCACACATCAAGGCAATAGATGACATTATAGTACTTGGCATAAATCTCAGCAGATTTAACAAACTTACTCAATTTTTCATATGTGTTGCTGGAGTTTTTATATTTTACCTCATTTATGGATATTTACAGGTAAAAATAGTTACTTGTTTATGGTAATTATAACAAAGTCAATAAAAGTACTTAATAGTTTTGTTCAAGATATTTTCCTTTATAAGTTACCGGTTTCTTCATAAATTTGAGGTTTTCAGTATAGTAATAGAAAAGGGCTTCTCAAAGTAAGTTTTCTGCAAACAGGTCACAATTTCAGAATTCAGTATTTTAAGTGAGGGAAAGGGAGATGAGAAAGTCTTAATTAAAATTATGAAAAAACATGAAATATTTAACAAAATGTAGGTAATAATTGCAAGCATGTGTTACTTTTTAAAAGTGGATAAAGTATTGATTGGTATTTTGGAACATAATTCTCCAATAAAACTGAATGATAGCACTTAAGGCATATTCCAGTTCATTCTTGATTCTTAGAGCTTAAAAATAACAGGTCATTTTTGGAAAAGTATATCAGGATGTTTTATATTTTTCCAAGGGTATCTCTTTTAATTCTGTGATCATTGAATCATTCTTTTTCGAAGCACCTATTGTGTTTTCATTCTTGTTGGTTTCTTTTTTCTAACTTTGCCAGAACCTTATTTTTCTGTAATTTTTTAGCTGTGTGAAACATGTCTAATATTGCCACAATTTGTCTTATGTTTGCACTGTCTTGTGGCATAGATGTATACATTTGACCAGCAGTAAAATCCTGACCTTCAAAGAATTGGGCTGGATGGGCGGGTCCAGGCCAGTGTACTCAGAATGTCCGAAAGGACTAATGCTGATGGCCAATTCATTGGTATACTCAGCCATGACCAACTTTGCTTTTTTTATTCAATTCCCTGACATGAGAGAACCTTTTATAATTCAAGGAAAGGAAAGTGATATGTTTTTGTTCAAACACAGATATTTCTGGTATTCTGTAGTATTAATCAGAGTAAGCTTAATCATTGTACTCTTTTCCATTATCTTACAGAGATGAAATATAAAAAGTAAGTATAAAGAAGGTGATTTTTGACTATTCCTTAGCTTATAAAAATACTATGAAGAGTATTAGTGTAAAACAAAAACATGAATTTAAAATCTTTATAATAATAACTGATTTTCCCACTTGATATAAAATTTCTGGTGTCACAGTGAATAACAAAAGAAATAGTAAATAGTAAATTTTATCAAAGTTAGAATTCTGGTTGAAAAACATTTTTTTTTGTTAAAATACATAATTTTTACCAACTAGCTTGGGAACAAAGTCATTGCAAAGAAAAATGAATTAGAAATTTACTGTATAAATTTCATCAAATTTTTTCTATTTATTAATGATCAGATATTTTAATTTATAACTAATATATGCAGAGATTCTTTTAAAATTAGATAAATCACTGTAATGTTTATAACATCACTATCACTTTGTGAAAACTGACATTGCTACTAACTTACATATAATGACCTATTAAAATACTTTAAAGAAAAGAGTTAGAGTTTTGTAATGAAGTTAGCTATATATATATAAAATCTGAATGCCAAAATACTTATTAAAACTATTTTCATGTTTTATAGTTCATAAACCAGAAAAATCCTAAAACCTTGCAGACAGACTTGAACATGAAGTCTAAGTTTGAGGAATTATGCAATATCCTAAATGTACAAAATCTAGTTCAGGGTCTGTTTAGAGGGTGTGTTGAGTTCTTCTTTGAAAATAAATTTGTACATAATTCTCATCTTTTTAAAAATTGTTTAAAATACTGTTGAAATATATATGTGGGGGAAAGTTTGATTTTTTTTTAATTAAGCACGATAACTTTATTAGAATCCCTTAATGACTTGTTAATGTCTTACTAAGAATTAATGTAAATGTTACTTCATGGAATGTCATTATGTTTAGGTAAAGTAACCACTTCCTCTACGAAGAGAAGTATATAATCTGTGGTACAAGTATTCCAAAAAAAAAAAAATATTAAATTGATTTGAACTGATTATAGTTCTATAGAAAAACAGACCTGAGATAATAGACTTCTAATGAAATATGCTTTTCTGAATAGTAGATGAGTTCTTGAATCAGATCCTTTCTCATTTTGGGGGCAACTCTTTAAATTTTGGTCTTTAAAAAAGAAAAAAAAAAGCGTAGAATGATGTTGCTTCATAGCTATCCCTCACCTTTTTTTATTTTTCTCCCGATTTTCATACCTGGATATCTCGTGTCAGTTCCTTGGAAAGGCCACCTAACTTCTCTAATTATACCTCTGAGAAGTTTCGTGAGTTGAGTGTTTTTTTAAAATGTTGTGTTTATAGGAATTTATGGTGAGGAAATTGATCTGCCTCTTGAACTTAATGGTATTCATGTGTCTTTTGACAGGAATTAATATTTTCAGTGGAGGGTTTTAAGCCCTATGGCTGGTACCTTACTTTAGTACAGTTTGCATTTTACTCCATATTTGGCCTGATAGAACTTCAGCTTATTCAGGACAAAAGGAGAAGGTATGTGGTTTGTTTATTTTTATTTTCTCACAGTTAAGTTCAATAATAGTAGTTAAATTTTTTTGTTTTGCTTTTTGGGTATACAGAGTATATTATACATGAAATATACATTTCCCATTAATAAAACATACCTTATATCCAAGCATTTTTATCAGTATAATCAACTTAGTAAAAATATTAAATATGATATCTTCATTAAATATTGAAAAAAATCTCTAAGTATAAGTTATTAAAAAATATATAGTTTAGGCTCAACTTGTATTAAATATATCATCTTAAAACAACATATTCAGATGTACATGTGTGTATTTTTATAACTGTCACTGAAATAAGTGTGATTACTGAAAGATTTACAGTGCTACTACATTAACGTGGTGAAGTAAAATATCAATACCTGTTTTTATAGTGGTTTTTAAAATTTATAGTAATTTTTTTGTGAGATACATTTTACTTAACATTGAGATTGCATTCTTAGTCATCAGAGAAATTTTCATAACATTTCATCAAAACTGAAGGGGCTTATTTGACAGTATTTTTTTAATTGGCCGTCTAGATTATAGAAATACCTTAATATATTTTTAATGGCATACAGAACAATATGCAATAAAACCTTACCTCTGATTATAATTAGATGGTGGTCAGAAATTGAATATAAGTTTTTGGTAAATGTAATTGTGATTATCCTGACATATCAGAGCCTAATATGTTAATATTTCAAGTACATATTAGGCAGTTTAAAATGCAGTAAGAAGCTGTAATATTGTGCTGACATTCTGTCTTCATTGATAAAATGTTTAATTCCTAAGTGAAAATAAAAAATTTTCACAGGTTTTATTTGTCACATAAATGTTTTTGATGTTCATATGAAGATAACTGTAAACTTTTAAATATTTAAATCTGTATCTCTAATGTTTCTTAATGGGTCTAATTTTACCTCTCAGTCTCTGTATATTGCCAATAAATTATTATAGCAGTGATATTAAAAAGGTTTGAATCTGAAGATATCTTCTTCATTATTTTCATGCTCTGAAACTCTGTAACCTTAGCCATAGATGATAGAATAGAAAGTAATCAAATATATCTGTCAAGACTAATCTATAAGGAACCCTGTTGATTCATCACCTATTGCAAACTACTGGACCTCTGTTGCTTCTAAAGTAAAAGAATCTAATACTGTCTCTATTAAATGAAAAGTGACAAAGAAACTATCTTCTCAATATTAAATTTTAAAAGGATATACCTCCCTTTTAGCAACCAATATTAGATGAAGCAGGGGCCCCAAGCCATGTTTATTTATCCCAACCTTTAAAACCATGTGATCATACATATTTGAAGATAACTTCATTTGTGTTTTAAACATAAATGAAGGAATTTGGTAGAAGAACGTATAGATTAATAATAAATACATTTAATTGAATTGAAGCTTTTTTATTCCAAAGCACATGAAAAACTGTTTTAGAAAAGGCCTTTAAAGGTATGTTACAATGAAAATACACCTAATTACACATTTCTGAATTTATTTCTGAGTATATATCCATCTCTGAATTTAAGTGGCACTGCTCTTTAGACCTTTGCTTAGTTTTTGTCGTTCTTCCTATTTTGTATGAATACCAGTATACTTGAAAGGGTACAGGATTTAGAGTCAGAAAACATGGCATCGAGTCTTGCACTGCCTCTCATTAGCTCTATTAAGACCGCAGGGAAGTTTCTTAAATTCTCTCTGTTTTATTTTGAGGATCAAATGTGATAGTGTGGTGAAGCACATTGTGAAGTATAACACCCTGAATATACTGCTTGTTCAAGAAAGATTGCCTTGTAACTTTATTAATTACTTTATGTGAATTTGTAATAAAGGCAGTCTGTCAAATTGGTTTTGACTGGGCTTCTTAAAATTACAGTTTTCCCACCATATCTAAGGAAGTAAGCAACTGGGGTGTTAAATAAAAATAGAAGCTATGAGAGTCCTAGGGGCAAGGTGATGAACTCTAACTTCTTCCTTTACCAATGAGAAAACAAAGACCTAGAGGAGTGTTGGGATTTCATGAGATCATATGGCAAGCTGCTCTCAGAGTTGGGGTCTTTTGAATTTAGGTTTCCTGAGTTTCAGGCTTGCTTTTTTTTTTTTTCCTACCTCTACTATGCTGCTTTTCTAATCATCATTCCTTGTGATTTTTCTGGCTTGAACTTTTTTTCTTCTCTGGCCAATGTTCTCTTACCTAGAGAAGCAGCGCTATCCCCCTTCCCTGACGATATTCCACTGAGGGTTAAACCCCACGAACAGCATAAAAATCAGTGTTTGTATACAATGATGCATACGGGCATGCCAGATTATTTCCATATGGATTTTAAATGTTGACCACTGTATTAGTAGCTAAGGAGGAAAGGCCTCAAAATTGAAATGTAAGTGGAAATGATGCATTCTAATTGAATTTTTCCAGTAAATTATTTTGCCTTATATCTAGCCATATAAAAAGATATGAAAAATGTTGTTGCCTTGCTTTTAACATGAACACAAAGCCCAAAATAGAAACCAGATCTAAGGAGGCAACATAATGCAATTATGTGAGCAGTGCTTCCTGTGTTAGTCACACCAGTGTACAAGATTATTATTTTAGACCATTAAATACCTGGTCCAAGTGCACATATGCTTGCAATGATAGCTCAAAATCCTGAAGATTCAAGTGAAGAATTTCCTTTAGGAAATCCAGAGAGATATTAGAGCAGAAGATTTGGGATCATAAGGAGAGTCAGATTCCTCATCAGGAAGTTGATTTTACAGAATACAGACAGAGCTGGAAATGAATCATAAGATGTGGTAATAAAAATTATGTCCAGAGTTTTAAACGTGTACTTTTTCTACAGAAATTCTGCTCAGTTTACTCTAGCACAATGGATGGATGGATTTTTCCTAATGCTAGATGGAAACATTAAGAAACAGAACAAGTTGGAAGTTAAAAATTAGTTAAGGTGCCTTTAACCGTTATAGAGGCCAGTGTTTTAAAATATTTTTTCTAAATTTAGTCAGGATAGTTTTTATGCCTTACACATACAGTAAGAATCTAAGTGACTCTCTGTATACCACTTTTTCACACAGTTCTCCTTTAAGACTGATTAAATACTGGTGAGTTGTTATTTTAAGTGACATTAATTTATATAAGTAAACAGTGTTAAAACTTTAAAATAGTGAAATTTTACCAATATTTCTAGAAATATTAAACAAATAAAAAGAGTGAGTAGACATTTACACATTGTAAACACTTTATCTAACATGTATGAATTGGGTTCCAAAATGAAGATTTTAAAAATTGTCTTTTACAGAATACCAGGAAAAACCTACATGGTCATAGCTTTTCTAACTGTGGGTACCATGGGGTTATCAAACACTTCCTTGGGCTACCTGAATTATCCTACCCAAGTCATCTTCAAGTGCTGCAAGTTGATTCCTGTTATGCTAGGAGGCGTTTTTATTCAAGGTATAGTAATGATATATTTTCATACTGTTTGAAACTAGTAGGATATGTTACAGCATCTAGCATTAGGAAAAATATTAAACTTTGGTTAATTTAATGAACACGCTAAATATTTTTTCAATTCTGAGTGATGTAAAAATAAGGTATAAAAATACTAATACTTGTGATCTACTTTAGTGTCTGAAATCAATAATTTGAACTCAGGTAGAATAAAAATGCTATTTTGCTCTATTCTTTTAATGTAGAATCTACTTACATTTCCAGAAATACAGTATTCACATATTGAAGGCCTAGCTCAGAAGTACCTAAGTACCTGGAAAGCTCTTTCTTTCATTTCTTTTATTCTTGTGTTCTCTGGAGCTCAGAGTGCTCTCTACCTCCTTATACAAATGGACCATTCTTATGTTGAAGCTAAGCTTAACCTGAGCAGAACTGCTTTTTTACCAGTTCTGCTGGCTTATTGATTTCTTAGAGCTCCGACCAGGTTACAAGCAATGTATAAAGAGCAGTGGAAGAGGACGCAGTGATAGCAACAAGCAGCAGGACAATTTGTTGCTCATATAACTGTCATGAGGAATATTCGTGTTTTGATAAAGTGTTTCTATATTGCTGACGTTCTTATACAGCCTGACTTCATTTTATGCGTTAGATGCCTTTGCCAAAAAGCCTTTTAATGAAAATATGTCTCTCAACTTCTTTACATAGGAATAATGATCTCAATGCCTATTAAAAATCACATTTAATGTCATCACTGAGAATGTATAACATTTCCTTACAATCCTTCCAAAAACTTACACTACATGGTTTCATTATTTAAATGTGGATATATTAAAGTACGTTAATCCTCACTAACCTAGAAGTTACTTGATTATGGTATTGGCAAACTTAAACAGTTATATGGCCTGAATAATTTCTCTGGTTACTTTGTAAACTTATAAACTGTAAGAAAAGTCATAGCTTTATATTATATATAAAGAAAAAAGGCATTAATTTCCATAAACTTTTTAAATGTTCATACTTACTATAATAACAGATAAAAAAAATCTCATATCTAACTTATAAGGACACAGTGGTCCTCATTGATAATTTAATTTTCAGAATCCCTTCTGTGACTATCTCATGCTTTGACCTAAGTGTTCTTCATATATTTTGACATCAGGTATGAAAAGCAGACCCCTGATCTACTTGGTTAAACACATAAATCTAACACTTCTCTGAGTGGATCTTTCCATTCTGAGGTTGACTTACATTTATATTGCACAGGCAAGCGTTATAATGTTGCAGATGTGTCTGCTGCAGTGTGTATGAGCCTTGGTCTGATATGGTTTACCCTCGCTGACAGCACAATTGCACCCAATTTCAACCTGACAGGTAAGGAATTTTATTGCCTTCCAAGATTTTGTAGGCAGTTTGATTTACAATTTCATAAGGATTTTAAATGATGGTGTGACTTCTGTAATTCTCATATCTAACATAAAGCTTTCCATCATAAATAGTGTCCCATGTGGACTTTGTAAATTAATTTTAGATTTTTTTCACAAGCAGAGTAGATACAATAGTATGTTTAGAAATATGTAAGAATAAAAAATATGGGTTAGAATCTTGTTTTCATTATAAAGACTTATGGAGAAATTATTTATGTAACATATTGTCATTCTTAACTATTAAGTTTTACTCATAAGATTATTGTAGTAAAAATATTACAACCCTGGAAATATAACAATTATTTTTACTACTCATGTATTCTGACATGACAGAAAACTTTGCCCAGTCAAAATTTTCTGTTATCAAGTACATGGTAGATCAATTTCCTATGGGCTGAATAGGAAATATACATATGAATTATGGGAGAATCACAGTAATTTTGTATTCTTACTTTCTTCATTGAAACTTACATGTTTACTTGCTTGTCATTGTTTTAGCTAAACAGGGAAAGATACACTGTGCTATACTAATATGGTTATAATCTTAACATGCTTTAAGTTTCCACCATTAATAGTGTGCCATGTGGAATTTCGTAAATTAAATTTAGATGTTTTTCACAAGCAGAATAGGTCTTATAGTATGTTTAGAAATAAATAAGAATAAAAAATACTTGTTGGAATCTTGTTTTCATTCTAAAGACTTTATGGAGAAACTGTTTATGTGTACATATAGTCACTCTTGAGTTTTACTCATAAGGTTATTTTAATATCCTGTCCCCTACCCTGACAAAAGAGTACAGGGTATTTAAAATATCTAGATCGTTACCCTGGCTGTGTGGCTCAGTTGGTTGGAGCATCATCCCTGTCCCATACACCAAAAGGTTGCAGGTTTAATCCCAGATCAGGGTGCATATGGGAGGCAACAGATTGATTTATGTGTGAGTATGTCTCTCTTTCCCCACTTCCTCTCTCTCTAAAATTAAAAAAAAAAAAAAAATTAGGGAGATCGGACTGAAATGCACGTCCATGAACAATGACAACCTCACTGTAGTAGTCAGTGGGAGTGGTAGGTGCCATTGAGTGAGCATGTGTACTGTGTGGCCATCACATTCAAAATGACTGAGTGAGTAGAGCAGCAAATCTGCATCAGATTTTGTGTTAAGCTTGAACATTCCTCCACGAAACTATTCGGATGATTCAGAAGGCCGCAGCTGTGGGCAACTGGTAATTGGCAGCTTCATCACGACAATGCACCCGCTCATGCATCACCTCTCATGCAGAGATTTTTGGCAAAACATCAAATCACCCACGTGACTCAGCCCAGATTTGTCACCCTGCGACTTCTGGCTTTTCCCAAAGGTAAAATTACCTTTGAAAGGGAAGAGATTTCATACCTTCAATGAGATTCAGAAAATACAACGGGGCAGCTGATGGTTATTGGGAGAACTGTGTAAGGTCGAAAGGTGCCTGATTTGAAGGGGACTGAGGCATCATTGTCCTGCGTACAATGTTTCTTGTATCTTCTTCAATAAATGTTTCTATCTTTTCATAGTAAGTGGCTGGATACTTTCTGGACACACTTAATATATATTACGAAGTATAGTGAGTATAATTATTTGTGAGGAAAAAGTATTAAATAATGAAGAAAACCATTTACATCAGCTTTACTAATCTTACTACTTGTTAGCCAACCTTTCTTACTAGTCTGGTTAACCAGGCTAAGTTAAAGGATTTAAATATAACCACTTCAGCCTCTTGGAGCAGCCCTTTAAGAACTAGGAGATCTGGCAGAACCTCTCCTATCTGTTCTTTCAGCTTGGACTATTCAGAGTACAAGAGATCCTTACTAATGGACCACACTCTGAAAAAGCTTATAGTTGCAGGTATTTCTTACATGGTTTAGATTTTTCAGAAACAATTTGTTTTCATGTCCACAAATTTAAAAAGAAGTTTATACCTGAAAGGTAGGAAAATTTACTCTTTTACTTTTAATGAAAATGCAGTTTTAGACAAAGCACAGAATTTGGTATCAGGGACATGCCTTCAAGTTCTGTTTGAACCCCTTAAAAATACCCAGAAATAATGACAGTTTGCGTCACACACTGGTAGTGAGTGGATAGAGTGAGACAATGAAATAATAGGAGTGAAAGCACATGTACTCAGCAGGGGTGAGGTGATGACGGTGATGACAGTGATGGAAAGAAGTGGCTCTGTAACTTCTCACCTTAAGTGCTAACCCTTTCTGAGGTCCATGGAGATACTAGAACCCAACCATACTTTCTTGTTAAGAATAATTGATGGGCACTTATCACAATCCCTGATCTGTAAGAGTATATTATCTAAAGGAGATTAAATTAACTATTAAAATGGTTAAGACAGACATAAAGAAAACTTTGTATAAAGGGGTATATCAGATTTACTTATTGAAATAAATGTTCACCTTAAAATACTCCCCTTAGTATGAAATTAAGGTATTTTCATAAAAGTATTTCATGTTGTTGCCATCGTTAGAGCATTTTTGGAACATCTTTGAATAGCCTCTTAGGAGCTAGGCCATTGTTTTCAGGACCATGTCTTTTTCTTTTGAGAACAGATTTGATATTTGAAACAAAAGAACATTCAGAATCAAGTTTGGTGAATAAAAATGCCTCTGTAGGTAATACCTAAGTTAGGCAATAGAAAGTCAAGTTGAAGAAAAAGTATGAAAACTTGAAAATTCTCTACTAAGTGCGTATATACGTACGTATATTTTCTGTTATCTTTGTTTTCATTTGAAAAATTAAAAAGAGAAAACTCCCTTAAATTTCATCAGACTCACAGATGTAACCAGGGCCACTCTTTATTCTTTCTATAAAGCACCATGACTGGTGACCAGGGTCCTAAACATTTGCAGTAAAAGCCTGCTTCTCTGGAGATGTGCATGTCTTGTATGAGTGTGTTGATTTCTGGATTTGTTTATGCCAGTTGTACCTGTTATTAAATTTCACAATAATTAAATATTTACTTGAATTATTCAAAACTGAATTTGAAGAAAGAATTGTTTCTATAAAAACTAAGTTAATTAAAATCAATTGGTTGACAAGTCAATAAAATCACTAATGAATTACAGGGGGATGGAAGAACAGAAAACTAGGAGAATATCATAAAAATGTGAAAGGTTTCTGCATCCTGATTGTTTCAGAAGTTCCTGAGTTTTTGGAACTACTTTTCTTTTTTTTTAATCCCTGAGGTTCGTGAAGTAAATGTATTTATGTATATACTATTTTTTTACCGAACATCTTGGAAATTATAGAGCGTGTGTTTTATGAATGGTTTAAATAAAAGAGAAAGCACATAATTTAGTTAGGACCTTCATTGAGAGAAAATACCTTGATAGTTGCATGCATGTTTATGTGTTTTAAATTAAACATTTTAAAAATAGAGGTAATGTTTTATGGTTTCCCTCTTCATCTGATTTTTAATTAACTGAGTAACTACCAATCCCAATACATCTTCTAAGAATGTCTTCTATATTTATTTAATATGCTTTTCCTCTCAAATATATAATCTAGTTTAAAAGCAGAGCTATTATTTAACAGGACAGTGAAACCCAATAATGATGACAGCATTAATTCAGTTTATTAGTGTTAGCGTTTTTTTAAAATAACATCACCTGTGTAACCTATGTGACCTATGTGCCTATTACAAGTGATTGTAGCTAAAAATACTCAGCTTTATGCTACAAATGTGATTAAGATCTGCTTTTGTTTTTTAGCCCAATCATATCTGACAAATCTTGATTCTCATTCACATGCTTAAATAAAGAGGTGGTTTTTTTCCTGTGCCTCCTTGAAGGTGTGATCCTTATTTCCCTGGCACTGTGTGCAGACGCTGTCATTGGAAATGTGCAGGAGAAGGCTATGAAGCTGCACAATGCTTCTAATTCGGAAATGGTAAATAGTCTAGTGTTTTTTCCTTCACATTGGACAGATGCATAATGGTGATAATAATTTTATTAAATAGTTACGGTATTGACTTGCATTGCATTTTTAAGCTAGTTTGTCATTATTTTCATGAAAGTAATGCATTCAAACATAGGAAGGCAAAATACAGATGCTACTGCCACTGCTAATAGTTTATGATATAGCAATTGATAAATTTTTCATCAATGATTTATATTTTTTACATATCAAACATCCTTTGATACATCATTTCTCCTGTCTTTGTATTTTGTTATTATTTTCTGTTTAGAAGTTGGTAATTTTTATGTGGTTCATTTTATCTTCTCCTTCATGTTCTGCTGTATATTATGATTAAAAAGGCTTTCCTGACGCTAAGACTTAAGAATTTTACCCATGTTACCTATTGCTTTTATGATTTCCTTTTTCATTAAATCTTTGATCCACCTGAAATTTTAAAAATTTTCTTCTATATGGCTAGTCACTTATCCCAATACCATTTATTGAATAATCCAGTTTTTCAACTTAAGTGCTTTCTTTATTACTTCATATTTTAACAAAGGTCCAAAATTGTGTTCCTTTGAATTTATTTCTGCACCAGAACCATGTGATGACAGCAGTTTTATCATACATTTATCATCTATTAGGACTAGCCACCATTGTTCCTTTTGTTTTTCAGAATGTTACTACCAGTAGTTATTCTTGGGTGTTCATATCCCCAAATAAACTAGAAATCCCATTGGTATTGTGATTGGTATGGCATTGAATTATAAATTAAATTAGGGAGAATGGCATCTATACCCTTGGTTCTTTCAATCCAAGAATAAGGTATGACTTTCCTTTTATTCAAGTGTACTTTTTAGAATATCCCTTAGATTTTAAAATTTTCTTCATATAAATCCAGTATATTTCTTTTGAACTTATTGTTAGGAATTTCATCTTTTTGCCATTGTTACTGCAAATAATATCTTTTCTTCCAATATATCTTCTGATTGGTATTTTTATGTAGGAAAGTTATTGTGTGTGTATACATTAATTTTGTAACCAGCCACCTTGCTAGACAGGTAGAGCAAACTGCATGAAGGATACATAGCACTGACCTTTCCTGGGGTTTTTTTTGCCAGCATAGTGGGGATACTCTAAGGAGTCCCTAGGAACATAGGAACTTTTCATCTAGGTCAAAGTCTTTCATCACCACTCTTCCTATAAGGTAAAAATAAAAGACTTAAGGAAGTATAGGTAATTAGAAAGTCAATATAGTACAGTGGTTAGGCCATAGGCTCTGGTTTAGGATAGCTCTAGTTCATACCCTAACTTTACTAGCTCTCTGATTTGGGGAAAATGACAATATCTCTGTTTTAGTTTCTTCATCTGAAAATTGGGAAATGATGATTAAAAGTACTTACATCTAGGTCGGTCGTGAGAAATGAATGGAAAAATACATATAGAGCACTATTAGCACAGTACTTGACACCTGACAGGTATTGAAGTTTGGTTCTGATTTTGCTATGAGTGTAATAAACTGGAACAGAAAGATCAGTAGGAAAACTAGAAAATTAAGCAATAAATATGCAATATACTGCTTTTTTTGTTGTATTTTTTTTTAAACACAATACAGCTTTATTTGTCTCTCAAATAACAGTAGAGGTGGTAGTCCAGGGCTGGCATGGCCACTTTGCCATCCTTCACACACAACTTCCATCATGGCATCTGAAATGCCTACCAAACACTCACTCTTATTTCCACACCCCACACAAGAAATGGGAGACAGGGCAAGAAATGCGTGCCCCAGGACTTTCAAAGGCATGGTCCAAAAGTCACATGTATCCCTTCCACTCACACCCCACTGGCTACAATTTAACCATAAAGGGGGAGGCCAGATAATGAAGGCTCCATTTGAGCAGTTGTGTACCCCAATAAAAGGTGGGAGTTACACTTTTAAATTATGGGAGAATGAATATTGGTGCCAATTAACAGTCTCTACACAACAGTCTAGTTTCAAAGATTATGTGCTACCCTAATCTTTATTATTGACTTCCTTACAGTAAATTATTTTTGAAACATTTCTAACCAGCGAAATATAAAACAAAAAAGGAACTCTATCTGTACTGCAAAGAACACACCCACGCACACACAAAGAAAAATGTTTATGGAGAAAAGGCAATAAAAATAAATGCAATGTTTATATCTTTGCAAACAATATTTAGGATTTTTGTGTTTAATAAGTAGCTTTAAAGTTATTTATTTTGTTTATGTTTTTAGAATCCCAACATTAAAGTCTAGTTTGAATTCAGCAATTAAGCCAGGAAAAAAAAATGAATAATTATGTAACCATATATAGAAGGATCGGTAATGCTGTGTTATGTTGCATATAAAATAATGCATAGACTTAGAAACAGGATCAACCATCATTTCCAGAAAGTTAAGCCATATTGAAACAATGATGTTACTCAAATTCAGTTGATAGATTACTTGAGCCACATGTTGAAATCCTTCATTTTTTACCTTTGGTTTGATATCACTTTTTTCCACTTTATTTTTATCTACTCTAGGTATTGTATTCATATTCAATCGGTTTTGTGTACATTCTATTGGGATTGACATGCACTAGTGGATTAGGTCCTGCAGTAACATTTTGTTCAAAGGTAAACACTAATGACATTTTAAAAAATAAACATTTTCCATTAAATAGTTTCCTCTGTATTTCTAATTCCTCTTGTTAAAGACTATTTTTACATAATTTGGTAACTCCTTTATATGAAGATCAGAAATTATTTCAGAAATGAAATGATTTATATTTAAATTTACTTTATCCTTGCTCTACCCTATGTTAATGTTTAAGCTATTCATGATGTAGAAGTTGTAGGTTTTAAATTTTGTCATTATTTTTCCATTAAATCAGAACTAAATAAGAATCTTTGCTTGACTGCATTGTTGAATGGCTGCTTATTGCTCAAGAAGTTAATTAAAATCTGTGGTTTTATTTCATTTGTAATACCTTAGGGTTTGTTTTTCATTTTTCTAACAGGCTTTTTTATATCTTGCAGAACCTAATTCGGACCTACGGTTATGCTTTTCTTTTTTCCCTCACTGGATATTTTGGAATCTCCTTTGTTCTGGCTTTGATTAAAATTTTTGGTGCACTTCTTGCTGTAACAGGTAGGAGTGATATACTTGCTTAGATTATGAACTAAGCATTTAAATTTTCTCTGATGCTCTTTTCCAAAAGATAAGGGCAGCATCTACTCTTCATTAAAAATTGCCATATTTCGCCAATTTATTCCTGGGTTTATGGTACTTCTTTAAAATTCTAAAGAAAATGTTTAATCTTAATTCCTTATTTGAAGGTTTAATTTCAAAATCAAATATATACATTTATCTAAATAACAACTTTTAAATACATTAAAAGAACTTTTTATTAAAAAGCATAACGGGGTGAGTATTTTCATAGAAAAATAGTACCTTTATACACTTTAATTTATAACTGAAAATTCTTGTTTTATTGAACTTAAAAATATGACAGATGTATTTTGAACATCGTTTTTTAGACCTTTCTTTTGTACACTTTCAAGGACATCAGATGAGCTTCTCTTTCACTAATAATTATTAGGCACTTGCCCTGTGTGGGGACTTCCCTCGTATTTTAGAGGAATGGAATTTGTATTTGTTCTGCTTTGGAGGAGTGAGAGGAACAGATGAGGGACCACAGGTGAGGCCTAATGAGGGCAACAGAAGACCCCCATGCTATACATTGTGTTGTTTGGCAACTTGTACTGTTGTACAGGTGACAAGTGCCCTTAGGGTCTCCCATGTGGAGAGAGCCCTGAAGCCAGGATTGGAAGCAGTGGGAGAGCTGTGGCTTGCCCTGTCAGAGAAGGTGGAGCCCAGTCCCAGCTCTGATGGTTGATGACTTGTGACCTGGAGAGTAAGTCTCTCCTCTTCTCTGGGCTTCATTTCTCTCTTTTGTGTAGTGATTGGTTGAACTTGATCATTTCCACCAGAGAGCTGCAGAATTTGCACCCATTATGCATATATACATTAGTCATTTATCTCATTTGAATTTTCTGTGGTTTTTGAGGAATACTTATTTTAATACCACAGAGTAAATTAAACAAATGAACAAATAACTCTCTGTAAAAGTATATTTGCTTTCTAACTTTTCTCTTTATTTGCTCAGGTATCACTCTCCCTTTCTAAAGTTTACATCCCAAATGGTAAATAGAGGGAATTTGATTATAGATTAAGCCATGTCACTAATCTTTCAATTCATCTCATGCTGTCAAGAAAGATTGTAAATTCATGTACTTAGGTTGGGTTCCAATTTTGCTTATAAGATAATAACTGTTTTTAAAAGTTCTTATATCAATTGGTATGCATTGATTGGGCCCTGTGTGGAGAAATGTGAGGTGCAGTCCTTGTCTTGAAGGTGCAGGCCAGTTTGTTTCTCTCTCTTGTAAAAAGAAATCCAGAGGTGGTAATAATAACTATAGCTAATATGTGCATAGCTCTTACTGTATACCAGGCACTATGTTAGGTATTTTACATAATCTTAATCTTGAAATAACCTTAGAAAGTAATCACTGTTGTTCCATTTTACAAATGGGTAGACTGAGGCATGGGGAGGTTAAGTGACTTGCCCAGTAGTCAAGCAGCTCGTAAGTTGCAGAGTCAGGAATCCAGCTAAGTTAGAGTGACACTAGTCCTGTACTCTTACTCCTCGTGCTGTGCTACCCCTTGAGCTAGTGTGGCATCTCTGTGCTCATTAGGAATCCAGGCCCCTTCTGAGTGCTCTGCGGGTTCCAGGCAGTGAGATGGAGAGAAAATGAAACATACACCTTTCTATTTATGGAAACTCCTAGAAAGCACACTCCTAGAAACAGTACTTCTGCTCACATTTCTTTGGCCAAAACCTAATCCATGATCACACCTAGCTGTAGGAGAGGCTAGAAGGCACGGCCAATTAAAAATAGGGGTCCTTTTATTGAAGTAAAAGGAAAGGCAGATTTCGGGAATCAGGCGCTGACACGTTTCCAAAACAGTTTCTTCATTTGGCTTTCATTAATTCATGCATTGAACATTACATGCTTGGAACCACAGAGTCTGGGAATATAAGGATGAGCAGGACAAGGAACCAACTGAAGCACACAGTCTAGTGGGAAGATAGCAACTGACAATGCAAAGTGAGGGATAAGCTACAATGGATAGACATGCAGTTTTCTTATGTCTACCTAGTGAGACAAGGGAGGAAGTTTTCAGGCCTTCCAATAGACTTTGAGGTAGTAACTTAAAGGATAAGCAAAAATTAATACAGACAAACAGGATTCTAAGGATCATTCATGATCTTATCCAGAGATGATCACTATTTAGGTATTAGGCTGCCTGCTCCATCTAATCATATCTTCTTTTAGAAAGCATTTCTTTCCTGCCAAACAAGCCTCTCTGAGGGATGACATGCCTCCATGTGTCATGGTCTCTATTGAGTATTTATTACAGCTGTGCTTTAACATTTATTGTAATATTTAATGTCTGTACCCCCTTCTAGGCTGTTCATCCCATAGAATCAACAGTGGCTTTTCGTTTTTTGCTTTCCATTGTTTACTTGCACCTCAAGTAGATCCTGGCAAGTAGTAGGCTTTGTAAATATCCGTGAATGAATGATTTCCAAAATATTTCTAGGATAGTGGACACATTCTAAACCAACCTTTTTCTCCCTACAGTGACAACAGGAAGAAAAGCAATGACCATTGTACTTTCATTTATATTCTTTGCTAAACCATTCACATTTCAGTAAGTACATTTTAATTCAACAAGTTTCTCAGCTTTTAGATAACTTTGTTTCATTTTCCTATTAAACAGCCTTCCTTATAAAGCATATTTTTCATCTCTACCTCTAATTTATTGATATGTCTTCTGCTGCTTCAGAAATGTGTGTAATTATTTTGAAGAAATCATTTTGTACACCTAAACTGTCTAACCAGAATCCCAGGGCAAATGTGATCCTGTTTGCAATATGAATGAATGTGAGTGATTTGTTAAGATTAAGGGATTCATTCCCCCTTCCCTAATGCAAATATATATATATATATATCTTTTTATTTAAAATGAGGTCTGTCCAGAAAAATTCCAGCCATTGTTAATAGAATGAGAATGGTTTGCATGACATCAATGACTCTGGCAGCCAAGGAGAGTGGACTGGAATGCACATGTGTGAACAGTGATGACTTCACTGTACTAGTCAGTGCGGTCAGTAAATGCCATTGAGTGAGCATATGTACATTGTGGCCATCACATTCAAAATGACTGAGTGAGTAGAGCAGCAAATCTGCATCAGATTTTGTGTTAAGCTTGAACATTCCTCCACAAAACTATTCAGAAGATTCAGAAGGCCACAGCTATACGTAACTGGCAATTGGCAGCAGCATCACAACAACACTCCTACTCTGCAGAAAGTCTTTGCAGAGTTTCTTGGCAAAACATCAAACCACCCAGGTGACTCAGCCCCCTACAGCCCAGATTTGGCGCCCTGTGATTTCTGGCTTTTTCCCAAAACTAAAATCATCTTTGAAAAGGAAGAGATTTCAGACCTTCAATGAGATTCAGGAAAATACAACGGGGCAGCTGATGGCGACTGGGAGAACTGTGTGAGGTCTCAACACGCCTGCTTTGAGGGGGACTGAGGCATCATTGTCCTATGTACAATGTTTCTTGTATCTTGTATCTTCTTCAATAAATGTTTCTATTTTTCATATTACATGGCGGATACCTCCTGGACAGACCTCATACATACATATATATATTTTTTTAATTGATGGTTTATTTGCTGCCTTTTCTCACAAAGGGGTGAGGTGGAGAAGTCAGCTGTGCCCTAAATGATTTAGTTCGTGGCCTTTACTGTTTTCTTTACTGTCAAGATGTGTTTGAAATTAGCATTATATAAACTTCCCTTGGTTAGAATTGAGAAGATTCAAACCTAAAAATTATCAATGTATAAAATTAAAGGTAACCACAAAATAAATTTCCATCCATGTATTGATCGTTTTCTGTAAGTTGGTTTCCCTTTCTGAATGTGGTAGGTATACATTATTGTAATCTTTACGAATTCCCCTTTCTCTGTATGTGCCCCTTTTTATGGCTCTTTATTCTGCCCAACTGGAGTAGCTAGCTGGATGGCTGTATTGTATTCACAAGATGGTCATTGGCAGGTTTGCCAACCCAGCACTTTTACTTAAGACTTTCGGTAGGAGTTGGACTTTGAATTTTCTATTATTCTCAAAATTCAAATGAACTACATTTAGTATTTTGTAAAATATCTTATTTCTATGTATACTTAACATAAAAGATATGAAATTCTAATCTGATCTAAAACTACTATTTTTATTTTAGCACTATTATTTAGGCTTCCCATTGCAAAATTTTATTTTATTTCATAGCATAGTTTTTGCAAATTCATCACCAAATTCTGTGGTAACAATGAATTGTTACTTTAATACTAATTTTTTTTTTCATATCTCATTCTCTTAGGTACATATGGTCTGGTTTGTTAGTTGTCCTTGGTATATTTCTCAATGTTTACAGCAAAAATATGGATAAAATAAGACTACCATCACTATATGACCTGATAAACAAAACAGTGGAAGTAAAAAAGTCAAGGACGTTGGCACAAACTGTATAGGCAGTGATCCCTGCTGTTCATCATAGAATTCTAGGGGACCAATCACCAATTAATTAACTTTCCAAAGGGATTATTATACAAACCAAAGGATCTGACGGCATGTTATCCATTTGTAACTGGATTACATATGAAGTCCGCCCTTTTCTTCAGAGCACTTGTTTGACTGTTTGACTGTTTGACTTCTGAAGCAATCAAGAGAGCAGCATCTGTCACAACTTAGAAGAGTATCAAATAAAGGACTGTAATTATGAGCAGTTTATTGAGAATTTAACTAGAAGTGGACCATGTTGTGAAAGCAATTAGATGTTGTTATGACATATCAAAGAGATTGATATGTAATAGCAGATTTTTTTGTCTTCATTCCATTTTGGTGGTGTTATTTAAATTGATTCTCTGTTATAAGAGTGAACTGATGATTTAAAGTCTAGAGAGAGTAACTTCATTATAAATAAAAATTATTCTGTGATTTTTTTAAAGAATGTGTTGATAGCATTTTGTTATAAAGAGGGAAGTGAAGAGTAAGGCTTTACATAAAGTTTAAAACTTATGCTTTTTTCTGATAATTTCAAAGTGTTCTTTAGCGAAAACGTGCTTTAACTTTTCCTGTGAAATATAGACAGTATAGTCAAAGTAACCCTCATACTGCATCCTGTAAGTATATGTCACAAGAAAAATTTGCTACTATTTATCAGAGGTGCTAAAAGATTTAATCATTTAGATTTTTTAATTGAAAGGAAATAATTGATTCTTAAATTATAAAATAAAATTTTCATCATTTTTCTTACACAGTTTATTTTTAAGTATATTTTATTGATGATACTGTTACAGTTGTCCCAATATTTTCCCTTCACCCCCCTCTGCCCAGTATCCCCCTTCCCTCCAGCAATGCCACCCCCGCGAGTTCATGTCCATGGGTTGTGCATGTAAGTTAACTTCTTAATTTCCTATACTATTCTTAACATCCCCCATGTATTTTGCTCCTACCAGTTATGCTTCTTGATCCCTGTACCATATTCCTTTTTCTCCCCTTTACCCCTCCCAGCTGATAACCCTCCAGGTGATCGCCATACCTATGATTCTGTTCCTGTTCTGGTTGTTTGCTTAGTTTGTTTTTATTTTTTAGATTCAGTTGTTGACAGTTATGAGTTTGTTGTCATTTTCATGTTCATAGCTTTGATCTTCTTAAATAAGTCCCTTTAACATTTCATGTAACAGTGGCTTGATGATGATGAACTCCTTTAGCTTTACCTTGTCTGGGAAGCACTGCCCTTCCATTCTACATGATAGCCTTGCTGGATAGAGTAATCTAGGTTGTAGGTCCTTGCTTTTCATCACTTTGAGTACTTCTTGCCAGCCACTTCCTGCCTGCAAAGTTTGTTTTGAGAAATCAGCTGACAGTCTTATGGGAAAGCCTTTGTAAGTAACCCTCTGCCTTTCTCTTGCTGCTTGTAAGACTCTCTCTTTATCTTTAACATTTGGCATTTTAATTATGATGTGTCCTTGGTGTGGGCCTCTTTGGGCTCAACTTGATTGGGACTCTTTGTGCTTCCTAGACTTTCATGTCTATTTCCTTTGCCAAATTAGAGAAGTTTTCTTTCATTATTTTTTCAAATAGATTTCCAATTTCTTGCTTTTTCTTCTCCTTGTGGCACCTCTATGATGTAAATGTAAGGAATTTGAGACATACTTCAATGAATAAGCAAGAACCTTTTTACTGGAACATTAGTTAAATGCAGATGTATTTGTCTTAAGGAGTATGTAGATATAAATTGTTTCTTAACATGTGTCTGCTTTAAGTGCATATCATACAGTAGTTACTCAATATCTGTATTACACAACTCTAAACATCAAAGAATATCATTAGACCAAAAAAGATAATTGGATAGTTGACATTCTCAATTTTGCCATATTATATCCCCTTCTTTGGCATAATATTCAGTGCAACAAAATAACATAGCAGAAAAATCTGGCTAACCCTTGTGAATCACTGCATTAAGATTTTTTTTTTAAAAAAAGTTTTCTTTAACCTCACCCAAGGACATTCTGCATTGCTTTTAGACAGAGAAGAAGGGGGAGAGGAAAACATCAATTGGTTGCCTCCCATATGTGCCCAGACTGCCAGGGATTGAATTTGCAACCTAGGTATGTGCCCTGACTGGAAATTGAACCCTCAACCCTTCAGTTATGGGAAGATGCTCCATCCAATTGAGCCAAACCAGCCAGGGCAAAACACTGTATTAAGATTTGACCTAGAGGTAATCCAGCCTAGCCAGAGACCTCAGTAAGGCCATTTTGTATAATAAAAAAAAAAAATGGCTAACATCCCTATTTCCTGGAAGGGTACTTCTAACCCTTGGAATATCCCAAGTGATGGGAGCATCTTTGTTAATTCATCGTGGGCCCCTAGACAGTGGCAGGGTGGAGGCTGGTCATGCTGGACACACTAACCTTGTGACTAAAGTTGGTGTTTAGAGCCATGTGATACTAGCCCAACCTCTGGGAAAAGGAAGGGTGTTGGAGGTTGAATTGAATCATGTGGCCAGTGATGCAGTCAAGCATGGCTATGTAGTGAGACTTCAGTAAAAACCCTGGACACCAACTTGGGAGGGCTCACCTGGTTGGAGATACACATCGGTATGCCAGGAGGGAGATGCATCCTAAAGACAGAAACACAGTGTTTGTAACTCTCCCAAACCTTGCCCCATGGATCTCTTATAAGGTCCTGGTTTTCCTTTTAGTAAAATTAATGGAAATTATAGTGCTTTCCTGAGTTCTGTGAGTCATTCTAGCAAACTGTCAAACCTGAGGGGACAGTGGGAACCCCTCAAATTTGTAAGCAATTGATAACAGGTGCAAGTAGCCTAGGAACCTTAGAGATGACAGCTGGTGTCTCAGGTGAGAGCAGTCTTGTTAAGACTGTGCCCATGACCTGTGAAACTTGATCTAACTCCAGGTAGTTAGAATTGCACTACAGGCTTTATGCCCAACAAATGTCTTTAAATAATTATTAGCCTTCTCTAGACTATTATTTATGTCGCAATTTTCTCAAGTGATTTATCTTAAATCCACTTTACATTCTGGATTCTGCTTTGATCAAAAAGAATTCTAGTAAGATTTGACTAGGGTATGGACCAAGAATATGGCTTAGCATAATGAAAATATTTATGCACTTCAGTGTCACATTTGCTCTGTAAACTATACAGTTAACAAATTATCGGGCTACGCATATTAATGCTCAAACCTTTGTTGGGTGCTTCCTTCCTAATTAAGCACACGACAATATATTCCTATTATGTTTGAGCAGGATTTTTCATATTTTCCCTTGTTCTTTTCATATGTTCATATTGAATGTCCTTGTACTTGCCCACTGAGTCAACCACCTTAACCTTTTTAACAAAGTTTGTAGCATCGCTGACTTGACTGCTCAATTTTTATTTGCCATCATTTATCCCTCTTCTCACCGGGCCAAATATGAGACAGGCATTGTATGATATTGTGAGGGTGCAAAAACGAGTCAATTATAATCTTCACTCTTAAGGAACACCCTTTCTAGATTCCTGTGATGTCTATTTAAAAAACATGACTAAGTTGTTTTCTTCCAAGTCATGGAGTATGTCATTAAGTTTTCAAAATAATAATTCCCCACAGTGGTAGTGATTCTAAAGCTTTAATGCGCATATGAAACACCTGGAGATCTTAAAAAGGAGGGTTTTAATTCCGTTGGATTGGCTTGGGGCCTGAGACCTTGTTCCAACAAGATGCTGATTCTTTTGGTCCATGGACCACACTTGAGTATCGAGGTCTTAGAGTAAAAACTCCAGACATTTTAAATATCAGAACATCTTGAATTATTTGAATAATGTTCACTTGATTTCCTTCCATTTGCTAACTTCCCAGTCTGTCTAACCTGACCTGATTTAAGAGACTCTTTGTCCAAACTGAACAGACTTGCTTGCATAAGTGAAAAGATTTCTTTAATCATCGTAGGTGTATAAAAGATTTAATACTCATTACTTTCTCCATAAATGTTACTTTTTTTAAATCTCCATGCAAGTAAGATAAACTCATAATTTCCTACCAGTCATGGTCTGTTGTTTTAATTTCATGGCATGTAGTTAGAATACTTTTTATGCTATTTTGTGGTAACATTATGAAGAAAATGTTCACTTCAGTGATTTAGCACTGCTCCAGAATGAACTGTGTATTACAGGCGGTTCATGAAGTAGGACTTAACACTTAAAGAGTTCTTCTGAGACTTTAATCACAAAATTTGCTTTATTAAATATCTTAATCCTGTGATACCCCCAAAATTTCTAAGATATAATTAATTTGACCATTTCAATCAGCTTAATACAATTGATAAGGCTTAAATAGATAAAACAAGTAAAGAAATGTGGATAATTATTCATGATGATGATAGAAAGGAGACCTTGGAGTCTGATTATTACAGATCTCATTTCAGGACCCATCTTCCATTTTTTTCTCCTGATGCCCAGTACAATGAAAGGAATAAAAACAATCAATTCAGGTATGTATTGTGTTTATTTCTGACCAAACAGAATTTGAGCATTGGGGAATTGATTTTTTTAATATGTTCTGAAAAAGCTTTATTAATATGTACCTTAATTGTGTAGGATATTTTTGTATATATATCCAGAAAAGATTTATAAAGGCAGATAGTCATCTTTTCTCTAGTTTCTAATTAAATTTTAATTAGTATAATCTTGTTCTACAATACCTGTGCAAAGCAACACTAAATCATAAAATCTTAGGACTATTTTACTGTTCATAAAATCAAAGAAGTCAACTGAAATGTTTGCTCTTGTGAAGGTTTGATCTGATAGGGTGGGGTGAAGCTGAGAGTAATTTACTATGAAATGCCTACAAACATATCCAGAGCCAGTTCAAGTCACACTTTAAGTCTGTCTTCGAACAGCTAGGAATTGCTGCTGCATCCAGGGGGAGCACAGCGGCAGAGGGCTGCCATAACACTGCTGACACAAGGCAGCTGATGGAGCTCTTCTGCTGTTCCGTGGGACAAGTACGCATGGCGAGATATGCAGCTTGAAATTTATACGCTGAATCAACAGATGTATCCTTTTAAATATCTCAGACATTTCATGAATTTTGAAACTTAATGTTACTGGCATAAATTATTTGTTTACTCGTTTCTTAGCAGCTTGCCATTCTCATAAAACTGAGAAATGATTACTGTTTTTCCCCTTTATTCTGAGGGCTTGCCTGTTTACAAAGTTCCTGAGAAGGTCTAATAGTTTATTATTTTTTCCTCCCCTTCTGGACCCCTATAGATGTCAGTTCTCCTTTTGTCACACACGTCCCTGAGCCACTCTTTTTTACTTCCCATATCTTGACTGTTTCTTCCTCTTCTTGGAAAGTTTCTCCATCTGATCTTTCAGCGCATTCATTCTTTATCTATTCAGCCTGCTATTTTTCTCATCCATTGTGTTTTTGGTTTTTTATATTCCAATGTATGTTTTAATATTATCTCCATTTGGATTTTTTAAATTATTGTTTGGTTTTGCTTTATGTTATTAGTATTTTCCCTTAGTTCCTTATACATTAGTCCGTCCTTCTCAGGTGAGTTTGCCTTCCAAAGTTTCAGTTACCCAGAATCAATCATTTTCCGAAAATATTAAATGGAAAATTCCAGAAATAACTTATAAGTCTTAAATTGTGTACCATTCTGAGTAACATGATGAAGACTCTCATCTTTGTGTTCTGTCCTTCCCGGGACGTGACTCGCCCCTTTGTGCAGCATCCCCACGCTGCATGTGCAGCCCACCATTTAATCACTTAGTACGGATTTTGGGTATCAGGTGTTGTGGCGGTATCGTGGTACCTGTGTTCAAGTGGCCCTTATTTTACTTCATAATGGCCCCAAAACACAAGAGTAGAGATGCTGGCGACTTGGATATGCCAAAGAGAAGTGGTAAAATGCTTCCTTTAAGTGAAAAGTTATGTAGGTATAGGAGAAAACAGTTTATATAGGGTTCGATGCTATCCGTGGTTTCAGGCATCCACTGGGGATCTTAGACAAATCCCTCCTGAATAAGTCAGGGCTACCGTATTTATTATGATTATTTTAAATTCCTGGGCTCCCTCTTCTAATCATTCTTTTTTTGATGGTAGATATTTCTGAATTGTCTGTCTTTTACAGTGATTATTCACCTTAGCGTACGCATTCGTTTCCCGCCAGCCCTCTCACTGCCGTCCGCACAGCGCTCCCTGCTCCGCTTCCGGTCGGTACTCCCAGGCTAACATAGCTTCAGCCTTCCCGGCTAAAGTCTCACTTTTTGGTACAGTTTTGTTTTTCCTAGAATCCGTATGTGTGTCTCCCACCCCTCTCTCTCTTCCTCTTTCCCCTCTCTCCCCTCCTCTTTCTCCTCCCTCTCCTCCTCTTTTCAATGGTTTCTCCAGAGTTTTAGGAAGAAGTCAGCAGCCTTTGCTAGTTCATCTTGAGAAGAACCAAGACTAATTAAAAGGGAATTTCTCCCAATTGCTTGTCTTAGTGATTGAATTAACAATCCCCAGGTTTACCATTCCAATCCATATAAATAATAGCTTGCTAAATAATAGTTCGATACCATTTATTTTTAAAATACTGGTTTACTTACCAATTTAAACTAGTAAAAATTCATAGTTAAGCAGTATGATATGTAATGCTTAACAATTTAAGTATAGATTTAAAATTTTCTGGAAGGAAACTTAACTAACAGAAATAGAAAATAAGAATTCAATCATTACAATAAACCTAAATTTCATATCATGATTAATTACATAAGATTGTTTTGGATATATACATATAACTGAGACTGGAAAACTTTACTTCACCTTAAAGTTTTAAATATTTGAGATGATACCAATTCAAATACCTTGTCAGATTCCCCAGTTCTGCTGTTGTCTGGTGCACAGTGAAGGAAGCATCACTTGCCTGAAATCCAGTGAAATACAAAAGACAGAAATCATTTCTATTGTGTAGACTTGGAACCAGATAAATGACCTGCCTAAGGTACACAAGTGGCAGAGCGGACCTGAAGCCAGTTTTTGACTTTAAATCCTAATGCCTGTCTGATAACCTACCATTCCTGAACCTCCATCCTTTCCAACTCCCTCATCACCAGGTTAGGATTGGCATCCTCTCCACTTTTTCTGTGTTCTCGCAAAGGATTTAACACTGCCTTCCTTCTCCGGATCACTTAAACTAAGCAAATCTTTTCCCAAGGAAAGGGTTTTGTGGACAACCCTGTCAGTGTACTTATTAACCCATCTCAGGATATTGACCTCCTCAATCAGGCTTTAGGAGGAATGCACAGACAGTGCTGAAAGAACAAGAGATTTTCTGCCTGGTGTCCCCGATCAGCCAAATCCACCTCTGCTTCAGGGAGCTGGCCCTGTTTTACAGGTAGGCATTAGAGCAGTTTATTGGCAGGTAATGGAAATCAGCCATAGGGAAAAGTGTTTAGGGGCAACTAAAACGCTAGTTAGGGGATAGAATCAAAGGACTGGTCACAATCTGAATATCAATAGAAGTACTGAACACAGAGCCAAGGCAAGTGCAGTCAAGGCTGAGAAGGCATCACGGAAATAGAACACATGGCAGAAGATTAATCATCAGGGGGAAAAATAGAGAATGTAGCCTCCAAGGTTAGAGGTGAACCGAAGAGAATCTGACTGGATGAACTATAAACTTCAAGGTCCATTTGTCTCACCCAGCAGGAGATTGAGGTGGGACCAAGCCTTAAAGCTGGTGTAAGGATTAAAGATAATTAACAATGGGGATTTCATAAATATGGCAAGTAAGGGCCAGTTCAGAAGTTACACTTAATGATTCTATGTGACTCTTCTATGTTAGCTTGAGATATTGTTACTACCATAAGAAAAAGGAGAAGCTATAGTTGGGAATCAATACTCTTGAATTATTGTCAGTAATGTGATGAGATTTAGCATAAATTGCTTGATTTTACCAACTTTATCCAACACATTGAAAAAGAGGTAATTAAAAACCCTTACCACAGAACTGAGTTACTTTTTTATAGTAGTTTTGTTAATAAGTGGTCTATACTTTGAAATTATAATATTGAAAATTCAAATTACATGATCCTAAGCTTTTCTACACATGCAACTTCGATAATATTTTGATTTCACGGTAGTCTTCCAAATAGACATAAATAGTCAAACAAAGTAGCTATGTCAGAAAACTTCATTATAGCTGCGTGAATACAAACTTTTTCTAGAGAGCAGAAATGGTTATACGCAGTTCAGCTCCATTTTGAAGTGACATCGACATAAGTCCACTAAAACTAATAGTCCCACCTGAACTGACTTTTCAGAAAGGTTAATAAATTACAAACCGTGGACCCACATGACCCCTCTACTGAAAGTATGAATTGTCAGCAATCGTAGTAAATAATGGGAAAATAGTAAGCTTTAATTTTGTGTGGTTCCTTTTTTCCTGATGACATCCATTGATCCAAATGTCACTTTGTTTCATTCATTCAACAAATATATATCTCTGTAGTTTAGAGTATCATACCAAAGTTAATATATGAGTTTGAAAAATGTTTGATATATTTCATATGTTAATACTCAGGAAAGTGGGATGAAGTTATATGGGAGCTATTTGTACTTTGTTTTCTATTCTGTAAATCTGAAATTAATTCAAAATATAATTTTTTAAAATAAAAAATTTTACTTATCAAAAGATATCACTAAGAAAGTGAAAATGCAAGCCACAGAATAGGAAAAGAAATTTACCACACATATAACCAAAAAAGAGCTCATATCTAGAATATGAAAAGAATCCTTGCAATCAATAAGAAAAAGGACAGCCCAATACAGAAGTTGGGAAAACACTAGATGCATTTTACAACGGGAGAGCCAAACGGTCATAAACATGAAAAACTACTCAACCTCATTAGTCACCAGGGAAATACAAATTTAACCTCAGGTGGAAGTCTACTACAAACTTACTAGAAAGGCTACAACTAAAGATGTCATACCTACTAAACACCGACAACCATGTAGAGAAGGTGGAATTCTCATACTCCTTTGGTAGAAATGTAAATTGATAGAGACATGTCAGAAACCTATTTGGCATTCTCAACCCAATGTGAATATGTACATACCCAGAAATTCCACGAATAGACACATACAACAGGAATGTGTGCATAGGTGTATCAAAACACAAGAATATTCAGAGCAGCATCATACATAAAAGTCAAAGCTGAAAACCAAACAGATACAGTAGCCACCTATAGTAGAATGAAATAAATAAATAATTATAAATAAATTGGAGTGTATTCATATAATGGAATATGAAAGACTTACAAGAATAAATTTCAAGTGTGTAAAGCTGTTACTGGCATTGGTGTTCTTGGGTGTCTTAGGTTCCCCAAGACGGTAATCAAGAGAGAACCCTAGAGAAATTTTCAGACATATTTCAATAGGTTGATGCTTGAGTGCAATGGAGGCAGCACAGAGAAAAGGGAGATCCTCTGAACTGGTTAGGGGCCTGGCTCTGCTTATCTGCTTTTATAAGCAGGGACAAAGTGTGCTTGCATAAAAAGAGAGCAGCTTTTTGAAAAAGGCTAGCCTCGAGAATTTTTTCCATTCCCGGCCTCGGTGACTTTCTTTTCTAGCTGTGTTGCCTGGAAACTATGTTTGCACCTGCACTGTGGGGGCAAGATGGTGTGCTGCTCCTTACCACCTCCATAGGCAGGTCATATAATGGTCAAACCTTGATCACCTGCGAATTTGGTTAAGTAGTTGAAGCAGGCAGAAGGAAGACAAAATCAGCTACCTCTGCATATTTTAGTCAGGAGTGGAAGGATGGTAACATTTTTTCAGTCAGCTTATCCCTTGTTCCTTCTGACAACCTGATCTTAACTTGGCTTCCTGGCCAGCTGGTGTTTTCTATTCCCAGGCCCAAGTTCCTGTTATCTCAAAGTCCCATAAAGAACATAAATGTGGAATTGAATGAACAAAATAAACAAATAAATTAGAAACAGACATAGATACGGAGAACAGACTGACAGCTGTCAGAGGGGAGAGGGTGGGGGTGCTGAGTGGAAAAGATAAAGGGATTAAGGAAAAAAAAACAAACCCATAGACATGGACAACATTATGGTGTTTACCAGAGGGAAAGGGAGGTGAGGAGAGGCAGAAGGAGGTAAAGGGGGAAAAATGGTGGTTGAAGGAGACTTGCCTTGGGCTGGTAAACAGACAAGACAATGCATTGATACACATGACGTATTATAGGATTGTACCCCTAAGACATGTATAATTTTATTAGCTAATTTTTCCCCAAATAATTCAATTTTAGAAAAAGAAAAAAACCCTGACTGGTGTGGCTCAGTCAGTCGGGTATCGTCCTGCAACGTGAAAGGACCCAGTTTCGATTCCCAGTCAGGGCACATGCCTGGGATGGGCGTTTGGTCCTCGATTTGGATGCGTGCAAGAAGCAACCGATCAATGTTCTCTTGCATCCATGTTTCTCTCCCTCTCTTTTTCCCTCCCTTCCCCGCTCTCTAAAAAGAAATAAATAAAATCTTTAAAAAAAGAAAATTTACTAGGGTTGTAGGACAGTAATTACCAGTGTGTTCTGCCTAGCAATACAAATCATTCCTGGTCTCGTACTGAAGTCGCTTCCAGGCAAGGAGAATCTAACTGAACCCAAACCTACCTTCCAGTGACTGTTGTTCCCATACAGAATAAGAAGAAAAATGTCCTTGATTCCTTGCTCCCGGAGACCTAAGAGCAGTAGTTTAAAAGAAAAAAAAAAAAGAGTCATTAGCCTGGAGAATTTGAATTTAAAAACTCAGAGTAAAGTTTCTCTAGTAAAATACAACCAGTGTCTGTTGACATGATTTTATCATCTCAAGCACTTACCCAAATGTGATTTCCATTTCTGACTTACTTAAAAATAACAAGTTAGGCTTCAGAGGAAGGTAACTTGGAGTCAAGGAAAAAAGATTCCAGAGCCAAGTCACAGCCAGCCTCGTGTAGTATTGTCACATGAAATTTCCTGTGTCCTCCATGCTTGTCTGATAGGCTTTCCATCATAATCATCAACTCAAATGGAACAACCAAGGCCAAGTGCACTCAAGGAATTCATATTCATTACCAGCATTTGAGGAAATGCCATCTCACACAGCCACAAGGGGCAGCAATTGGGAAAATAAACATGTTTTCACCCTTGAAATTGAATTACCTGCAGTCATGGTATTTTGGGACTGTAACATTTAACAAAATTCCTGAGCTCAGAACTTCCCTTTTATAAACAGTTTTAACTTAATTGTTATAATTCCATTTTCCACATTTTCCAGAGCAGAAGTCTCATTTGTCCTGAGGCCATCATGGCAAGACTTGCTTCAGCAGCTATATCCTGCAACATTTGTACAGAGAAAGAGACCCTGTCCCTTTGTCCACAGAACCCATAGATAGATCTGTACATAAAGGGAAAAGGGAAAAGAAGAATCCTAAGGAAAAACAGTTGGAGGGATTTTATGGTTAGAACTAAGAGATTCACTCTATTGTCAAGTAGGGTTATATATGTATATAACGAATATATATATAATGAATAGGGTTGTAGATTCACTCTATTGTCAAGTAGGGATATATATATATATATATATATATATATATAATGAATATATATATTCATTCAATTGGCAAATACCAGAATTCTTTAAATACTTGAGCACTCTGGACAAATATGTATTAAAAATATGGGCATGAAATTAATGGGCCCACCATGTCTCATCTCGAAGTGTACTAGGAAAACATCTTGGTAAAACATAAAATATCAAGTAAGGGAACTACTGACATTTAATAATTGCATGCAGAAAAAAAGAGCATAAATACAAAAGAATATAAACTGTGTGGTTCCATTTATACAAAGTTCCAAAGGAAAAAAAGACAAAGTAAAGCTATAATGTTTAGGGATGCATTAAATGGATGTATCTCGCCTACCTCCATACATTTATTTTTTTTAATCCTTTTTCAAAGATAGTATATTTGACCTTAGGAGATGTACTCAGTCACCAGATACTTTTTCATCACTTGCCGCGTTTAGTATTTTCATTTAGAAGACAGATCTAAAACACTAGTCATATCATTCTTATGTTTGCAATTTAAATATAAATCCTCCCAGTGTTGCATCCATTAAAATAAAACAGTCTAGGAAATTAAGGACTAATTCCCTCTTCAAATGGCCATTTCTGTTTTTTTCTTTCTAATTACCACTGTAATGAAGTGGCCAGCATTATGGTAGGAAGTGATTTCAAAGGCAGCAATTTCTTCTTATGAATCATACACTTTATTTCCCCCCTAATGTGAGTTGGCCCCAGTTACATAAAATGCATGTGCAGACTCCATCTCTGCTGAACTAAAATAGTTTTAAATAGCAAATCATACTTTCGGCTCAACTAAAGCAGAGGAAGAGGAAAGGCATTATATTTTCACTCTCAGATCATTTCTGATCACCCTGATCCGTTCCACTCAGCAGCAGCTTTTCAATATTGTAAAACACTGCTATATTATTAACAGATCTGATAAGAATAAATCGATCAAAATATACGAGGAAAGGCAATTAGAAAACTACAAAGCACTCTAAAACTTATTCAGTTTTGTTGAGCTACTAGTCCGCTCACACTTCCACGTCATTGGTCATGCCATTGACTCTGCTTCTACATGAGTTCCCTTTTTATTTCCCATAAAAGTGAGACTTAACCAAAATAGCTTGCTTTTGGAGTTAAAAGGGAAGTTATCTTTTAACCTGGATTATATCTCTTGTGAACTTCTGATCCTTCTATGTCCCCTTAAATTTTTTTTCCACCAAATGACTACAATGTGGTCAAGTGGAGGTCAAGGTTTCTTACCTGTGAATTGTGTGCAGTAACATTGAATTCTACTTTCAGCTGCTTTATCACACTGGTATCATGATCATTTACCCCAAGACGAACAGTGATATTCTTGCATTCCATTCTTTTGTATCAGCACTATCAATTTTAAATGGGAACAGTGTCTAGAAATGGGGTGTTCAGGTATGTATTTGAAAATGAGCAGTGCTGAAGTCCACAGTTTGAACTCTCACAACTGGGTTTTGTTCTGATAGAAAAATACAGAAAACAATAATATTGACCATTGCAATTGCCTGGATTGCATACCAGATGATTTTATCATTGTCATGTGGGAAAGTGATAACCTTTTACTAAGCTGTTACACTACTGCTGATGGTAATTGGTAGTAGACAAGAGAAGTCAGTTTCATGGGCATTTCTGGGTCTACCTGGACCCCACTTTACAAGGTCTGTCCAGAAAAAGTCCAGTCATTGTTAATATAACAAGAACAGTTTGTGCGAAATCCCTGTGACCTGGAAGCCAAGGAGAGTGGACTGGAATGCACATGCATGAACAATGATGACTTGACTGTACTAGTCAATGGAGGCAGTAGACACCCTTGAGTGAGCATGTGTACTCTGTGGCAGTCGCATTCCAAAGGACTGAGTGAGTAGAGCAGCAAATCTGCATCAGATTTTGTGTTAAGCTTGAACATTCCTCCACGAAACTATTCGGATGATTCAGAAAGACACAGCTATGGGCAACTGGTGATTGGCAGCTTCCTCACAACAATGCATCTGCTCATGCATCACGTCTCATGCAATTTCTTTTGTGAAACATCAAATCACCCAGGTGACTGAGCCTCACTACAGCCCAGGTTTGGTGCCCTGCAACTTCTGGCTTTTCCCAAAAGTAAAATCACCTTTGAAAGGGGAGAGATTTCAGACCACTGATGAGATTCAGGAAAATACAACGGGGCAGCTGATGGCGATTCCAACAAAGGATTTTGCAAAGTGTTTGGAACAGTGGAAGAGACACTAGGGAAACTGCATGTGGTCCCAAGGAGCCCACTTTGAAGGGGACTTAGGCATCATTGTCCTATGTACAATGTTTCTTGTTTCTTGTATCTTCTTCAATAAATGTCTGTTTTTCATATTACATGGCTGGACACCTTCTGGACAGACCTCATATCTCCCAAGGGTGGGTCTTCCTCCTATACCTTTAGTTGATCAACAATCTATTCACTGCAGGTAAATGAGAGTAGGAAATGCAACCTGGTCCTTGAAGAGCACTATGTCTAACTCAAATCATTCAATCTGTGAACATTTCCTAACTATACAAAATAATGAGGATATTCTTTCTTCATTTTAAGAAAAAAAGGGATCTGCCTAAAAAGGTGATGAAATATTTGCTTCCAAGTAGAATTTTTGGTGCAAAACTATAACTGGAAAAAGATCAGTGGTTGCCAGGAGTTGAAGGGGAGGGGTGAGTAGGGAAGGATGAATGAATGAAGCATAAATGAAAATGTTCTGTGTGAAACAATAATGGTGGATACCTGTCATTTTAATGCATTTGTCCAAACCATAGAACTGTATGTCACAAAGAGTGAGCCTTCATGTAAGCTAGAGGCTACAGTTAATAATACTGTATCAAAATTGTACTACACTAGTGAAAGATGTTAATAATAGGGAAATTATGTGGGTGTGTATATGGAATGCTGTGTGCTGCCTTCTCAATTATTCTGTAAACCTAAAACATAAAGCTCTACTAATAAATAAAGTCCATTAATTTTTTTTTTCTAAAAAAGAAGGGAATGAAGAAGCCTACTATGGTATGCAAGAAATGGCCTAATCTCTTATTTGAGATCTGGGAGTAAATCCACACCCCCCACGTATGCTTCCAGTGCGAGTTACACATAGAATTGAAAGCTTTGCAAATGTAAATAGACTAAAAGGAATTATAACTTCTTTGAAGTTTTATAATTCTTGTATTCACTTGAACCATATGAGAAAAATAAAGAAGAAAGAGAATGCCATTACTTATTCATTAAGGCACTTTAACAAAGGTTAGATGTTCCAATTTAAAAGGATATGCTTGCTCAGTATGAAAAAGTGAGGGAAAGAACAGAGAAATAAAAAAGAATAATTTTAAGTGTTAAAAATATACATAATATTTGCTGAACAAATCCATAATGACAAGGACATTGAAGGCAGAGACCTAACAACCTAGCCCTAAGAGGTGGGGTGGAAAAGAAATGTCAGTGAATAACTGAGGATGATGATTAAGAGCAAAGGGAGTGCAGGCGGTGGCAGGCAGTTCACTGCAACTGAAACTCGGATTTCAATTAGGTTTCAGTTGCAGAAGAAAGTGGGGAGGCCTGGAGTCTGGGCTTCGCCTTTGGGAGTGGGGAGCCTTTGCAAGGCCCTCAGCTACAGTAACAGAGCTCAGCACTGTGCCTCAGGAATGACTGTGGGACACAGCTGGAGGTGAGGGACGGGTAAGGAGGCATAGTAGATGCAGATTAGGTGTGCTGAGGGCTGTGGTGAGGGGACACAGAGGAGGAGAAGACTTTTGAGAGATATAAAGGAGGCAGAACAATGAGACTGGGTGAACACTCGGAGGGGCAGAGGGAGGAAAAGAACTTGAGACGGACTCCAGGTCCTGTGTATGACACGGAGAATACAGGAGAAGCACTGGGAGGCGCAGGGCAGGGCGTAGCAAAGTCGGTGAACTCCATTTGGGGCATGTTGAGATTTAGCTTTCTGTGGGGCATCAAAGCAGAATTGTTCAATAAGAAGAAATGGGACCCACGGTTCTGTGAGTCAGAATGGTCTGTACCGAAGAGGAAGCCATCAGCCTACAGATGGTAGTGGAAACCGAATACATGAGATCACCTAGAAGACATTATATGCACTAAGACGTGAAGACACCCAAGGACAGAATTCTGGTAAGCACCAGCATCTAATGGGCAAGTGGAGGAGACGCTGCCCCCAAGGGGTCTAAAGGGGACTGGAAAGAAAGAGAGAACTAGGGGGCTGGTGTCATAGGAGGAAAGAGGAAAAAAAAAAAAAAAACAGTTACTCTGTGGTGAAAATGTTACCAAGTATTTTTCTTCCTCATTTATAGAGAATTTTTAAAAGTCATAAAAGAAAATAAAATCGTGTGCCATATATCTTCCAACTTTGAAATATTAAAAATGTAGCTGAGTTAAATCAATCTCATGATAGCTGAGTACCAATTAAGAATTAATTTTAAAATTGTTGTATTCAGCTTAGCACTAGAGTTCAAGAAAAGAAATACTGAGGGCATCTCTTGATGCAATTTACATCTTCATGGCTTACACATTTGTGAGCTTTTAAGAGACAATGTAGAGCAATACAATGTGTACTAACTGGCCTTGGAGTCAGAAGACCCGAGTTTAAATACAACTGCTGCCACTCACCAGCTATGGCCAATTCATTTAACTTCTTCCAGGTCCAAAAGGGAGATGGCAGATTCAGGAAATTAAATACATGGAGTGTATATTTTGTACAATTCAATTAATATATCCAAACTCTTTTGTATTGCAGAGGTCAGCTGACTGACAATGACTTAATCGGGCCCATTTTAAGTGCAAAAACTGATGCAATTTAGAATCTTAATTAAGCCTGAAGATTTTCAAATGAGATTTCTCCAAAAACATAATCTGTAAGTATATTGAATTGTTTTTCATCACACAGGTTATCTGATATATGTGTATATAATAGAAACATAATAAAGTATCCTCCTCTCCCCCAGCCATCCTAACCTGCTAATATCTCACTGCAGTTGGACAGAGACCTCCATTATATCCTAGCCTATGCAATAAATAATAGTAGGTGCTGAAAGCCTCTTGTGACAGCAGACAGAGTGGTACACAACACACCGTCCTTTCTTAAGCACCACAGCAGGAAAGGCTGGCAACCCATTTATTACCTTAGTCATTTTGAGGAAAAAGAAAAATTAATTAGGTGCCTAGAAATGCTGGAACTGAAAACAAAATGCCTATTCCTTGACACATTAAACTGGAATTTTGCTTGCCTTCCCTTTGTTTTTCTTTTCAAATGGGTTTATTGAGGCATTATTTACATAGAGTAAAACTCACCCTTTTTCACATACAGATCTGTGAATGTTGAGAAACACACATTACTGCAACATACGCACTACCCCCAAAATTCCCTCACCCAAAAAACTTCCTCCTGCCCTTTATAATCAACCTCTCTTCCCCACCAACTCTTGACAACCAATGGTATGTTTTCTGTCTCTATAGTTTTATCTTTTCCAGAATGTCATCTTAGATGGAAGCAGAATATGTACAGCCCTTTAGGTCTGGCTTCTCTCCCTTAGACAAATGTGT
Organism: Mormoops blainvillei; assembly: GCA_004026545.1. Classification (NCBI taxonomy): domain Eukaryota; kingdom Metazoa; phylum Chordata; class Mammalia; order Chiroptera; family Mormoopidae; genus Mormoops; species Mormoops blainvillei. The sequence goes on along the minus strand of PVJD01005857.1, from coordinate 3,347 downwards.
TTAAAATCCACCTCGACCACGGCACGTATCGGCAAGCGGTCCCTTTTCGTTGCTGAGTAGTATTTCATTGTGTGGATGTACAAGGGTTTAGCATTTCTCTTGTTGATGGACATTTCGGTTATTTTCCAATTTTAGTGACTATAAATATAGCTACTATAAGCATTTATGTAAACAAGGTTTTTATGTGAATATCAGTTCCATTTCTCTTGAATAAGAAAATACCTAGAGGTGGGCTTTTTGTGCCACAGGGTAACTGTATGCTTAACTTTATAGGAAACTTCCAAAATGTTTTCCAAGGTGGCATTCCCATCAGCGGTGTATGAGCATTGCAACTATTCTGCGTCCTCACCAACGCTGAGTATTATAAGGTTTTTACATTTCAGCCATTTTAGTACGTGAATAAATGTATCTCATTGTGCTTTTAATATGCATTTTCCTAATGATTATGATGTTGAGTATCTTTTCATGTGCTAATCGGGCACCTGTATATCCACTTTGGTATAGTGTCTATTTAAATTTGTTGCTCATTTTTAATGGACTCTTTCCTTACTATTGAGTGTTAGGAGTTTTTCAATATTGTGGATACACATCCTTTATCAGATACATCTCTCGCAAATAGTTTCTCCAGCGTGTGGCTTGTCTTTATTTTCTCAACAATGATCTTCAAAGACCAGAAACACATATTGTAACTTTGATGAAGTTTAATTTATTATTTTTTCTTTTGTAGATCATGCTTTTGATTATTTCCAATGAATCTTTGCCTTACCTCAAATCAAAAATTTTTTCTTCCAGAAGTTTTATAGTTTCAGGTTTTATATTTAGGTCTAGTGGTTCTTTTTGAGTTAATGTTTGCATATAATGTGAGGTATAGGTCAAAGTTTGTTGTTTTGTATATAGATTTTCAATTCTTCCAGCACCATTTACTGGAAAGAAGTTACTTTCTCCACTAAACTGTCTTTGCACTATTTTTCAAAAATCAATTAACTGTATATGCATGAGTCTAATCTTGGAATCTCTAGTATATCAATCTGTACGTCTATCTCTTTGCCAACACTACACTGTCTTGATTCTATGACTTTGAAATGTCCTAAAATCAGGTAGTGTGAGTCCTACAGCTTTGTTCTGCTTTTTAAAAATTGTTTAGTTGAATTAATTCATTTGTGTTCCCATGACATTTTAGAATCAGCTTGTCAATTTCTTTTTAAAAATTGCAGCTAGGGTTTCAAGCGGGATTGAATTGAAATATGCATCAGGTTGGGAGAATTGACAATTTAAATATGTTGCATTTTTTAATTCATAAATATTTTATATATCTCAGTTTAGTCAGGTCTTCTTTGATTTCTTTCATCAGTCTTTTGTTGCTTTCAGCATATATACCTTGTACATGTTATTAGATTTATACCCAAGTATTTCATGTTTGGGGTGCCATTATAAATTGTACTTTTTACACTTGATCTTAGCCAACAACTCTAAGAAGCATTAGTAAATTGTACTTTTAAAATTTTAATTTCCAATTATTCTTTGCTGATATAGAAAAACACTTTTTAAAATATTTTCAATTACAAATTTTGCCCTGGACTGCATATGCGTATATTCTAAAACAGTGGTCCCAAACCTGGCTGAACCTCAGAATCACCTTCGGAACTCTAAATACAAGGGGGAACCCAAAATATAGAGAATTTATTTATTTTTTGAAAGTATTTATTCTTACATGTTTAAACTTCTGTCACCTTTAAAGTACTCTCCATTTGATGCAATATACCTATCAAGATGTTTTTTCCACTGCTCAGAATAGTTTTTGAACTTCTTGATATTTATGCATTTTAGTGCTTCTGCCATTTTTTGTTTCACCTTTTCCTCATGGGCAAAATTTTTCCCTTTGAGGAATGTTTTCACCCAGGAAAAGTAAACAAACAAAAAAAAAAGTAGATAAGGGTGAGAACATGTGACTGGGGAGGGTGGGGCATGGGGGTCATGCCATTTTTGGTCAAAAACTGCTGAACACTCAGCGTGATGTGGGCAGGTGCGATCGTAAATCACCCATCATGAAATGCGCAAACACATTGAAAGAGTCCTAAAAAAAAAAAAAAATTCATTGAGGTCTAACACAGCCTCTCATAACAAGACCAGCTGGTACATTGATATAGATGGGCTCCTAGAACATTCACCTAGTGGGGGAAGCCTATATACTACAAGGGACCTGTCCTCCACAGGATAATTCCAGGGGGTTTTTTGGGTCCCCCTCTATATAGGTTCCTGAAACTTAGGTCCCATGGGTTCTTATTCTATACTTCTGGGACAGTACTAGAAATTCATGTTTAAAAATATTCCCTAGGTAATCCTGATCTTGGTGAATTATGGATGTAAAGTTCTCAAAGATAAGACAGATATGACAAAAACAATTCATTTTCCACATTGAGACTAACCTACACCCGGCATTTTTAGTTGGATTTGCAGTACTATGTCTGTTCTGAAACCTAACTGGTTCTTTTCAACAAATCACATGCACTTGTTGGAAACCGTGTCTAATTACTAACTGGGGTTAGAAGTCATTAAAATTCAGTTTATGACCATGCTTGTCCAGATTAGCACAATATTACCAACTATTTGAGCAAACTATATACAATTGCTTTTGTAGGCAAAGCAAATAAGAGGACAGTGGCTAAAAAAGCGATAAAAAGGGGGTTAAAACTGAGAAAATAAATCTGTGTTGGTTAAGCCACACAGTCTGTAGTGTTTCATCGTGATAGCCTGAGCCGACTGATCAATGAGCAAGGCGATAGACTACACTGTAGACAGTGAAATGTTTTCTGATCTCCTGTGTAAGGTAACCCCAATGAAATAAATATCATAACCGCATCTCCAGAACTTATTATATATCTATTTTTAATTTTTTTCATTTTTCGGTGTCAGTATTTTTAAACTTTCTTGGAGTGCAATATATTCGTGTGTTCTTGCTACCGTAAAACTTTTTTCCAGGTTTGTTACATGACTGAGGACAATTTAAGCATGTCTTATATTTTCTATTTTATTTGTAAGTCAGATGTACCACCTACTAACACTTTTCTATTAATCACCTTTCATATTTTTTCCAACAGTTTCTTTAGAGATTTCAATAAATATTGTGACCTTTAATCAACTCTTCCTAAACTCTTAACTACTGTTTTGTTTTTTAACCCTATTCTTCCAATTTATAAATTTTTCATTATATAACATGTTTAGGCAATTTAGGTTAATTCTATCTTGATCCTTTAAGATTCTCTGGAAATAAGCTTTTCTGCCTATTGCATAAGCCTACTAGATTAAACAGATACTTTTTTTTTTTTTTTGGTCTTTCATCATATCCA